>NMRB01000409.1:240500-277684 GCA_002633025.1 Notospermus geniculatus
TAGACTCACTCAGTCAGTCGCCACGCGCGGCGCTGGAGTAGCTTCCCGCGGAGCGACTGACACCACTCGACCAAATCTCGTGAAATCTCGCTTTACTGGTCGCAGAACGTTGCGACAGGCCGAATCGACGCGCTATGAATGAATGACAATAATGTAGCAGTCACATGATGTTTGGGTAGAAAATGGGTGATGTTGCTGGCAAAATCACAGTCGAATGACATCTAAATATTGACTGGAGTGGACCCATGACCCGTAAAGTGCCCGTCCCGTGATCTACTTAGTAAAAAAAGTGCGTAAATGCGGCTGCGGCTAGCTCTCTCAATGTATTGACCGTGCATAAAATATACACGAGTGGTGTCAGACTCTGTAATGGTAATGTAAGAGTCTGACCGCGTGAGACTATTGCAGTTGTTGCTGCATCGACAGAGTTTCCCTGCAAAGACAGTACTTGACATGAATAGACGAGGAAACAAAAGAGGGCAGCAGGTGTAATGACAAAGAATGCCTCCCACAGGGGCGGATCCACGATTTCGGAAAAGAGGGGGCGCACTGTTAGTACTTGAAACATTGAATCTGCGGTGAATTTTAATGATTTGCTCCATCACAATTTCACGGTCAACTTTACGGATTTGTTGGCCGAAAGGGATGGAGGGCGCCCCCCCCCCCTTAGATCCGCGCCTGGTATCGGCAAACAGGGGCAGTTAAAAATATTTCACCCGTATAGTCAGTATTCAAGAGCAAGATTTGGCAGCTGACACACGCTGGGGATTAGGACTGGAAGAATGGTCTACTCACCTGATTTAGACGAGTCAAGGGACGCCATGGCCGAGTCCCACAGGATTACCGATCAGATCCGGTGCGTGCCAATTCTGCGCGATTAAATTCAGGCTTCGGCCTTGTGTAGAAGATACTTGTAAACCATTTATAAACATCACATAGCCTTTGATCGGCAATTTCACTCAAAATGTTGCAAACAAAGCAAAATGGCGAAATGCAGCGTCAGGTTTTGCGCACGGTACTCTTTGGTGGCTATATAAAGGCGGACGCCATCGATTGAGGACATTCCAGTTGATCAGCAAGAGATAGCAGGACAAACTCTCTGCCCAGTTTCCTGATCTACTCACAACACTTAGAGACGTTTAAGGACTCTGTCATGGCAGGTAGGGTCGGCATTCTGACGTTCCCGGGTTTTAGATGCGATGGTCACTCAGTATTAATATAGGGGCCTAGAGTGGTAGAAATATCGTAGCTTTTCAACGATGTAGGCTAGTTCGGTTCAGAACACAACACCGTCTCGCTCTCATAAGGTCAACACGTGGAGGTTTTGTGCAGGAATGCATGTATGATGTAGGCCTAGTAGTGAGCACATATATAGAACCAGGAAGTGACCTTGGCCTTGGGCCTTATTTGGTGGTCGATAAAGAGGTCATAATGTGGTTGCAATCACCCAGGAGTAGGTCCCTAGGCCTACCGAGGAGTAGGACCCTAGGCCTACCCAGGAGTAGGTCCCTAGGCCTACACTGGTGGACTCAGAAAAATAGAGCTGACTGCTACCCTTGCTGGCTCCCACCTCACACGCCACTTTCGGCATAGCCTACCCGCCACACCCTTTTGTAGGCCTACTTCTTGGTGATATCATTGTATTACCTGCCAGAAATCTGTGGCCACAGCCAGTCAGATTCCTTGTAGCTCAGCTACTCCACCAGGAGGGTCTCAATTGGCAGGCGCAGATCCGTGGGGGGGGGACTCGGCCAGTAGCCTACCCCCTGTTTTTCAGTAACCAACAACAGAAAAATATTGCCCTTTTTCAAAGTGCCTCAGAATTGCCTTGTAATTTGTCCATAAGAAAGTTGCTGAGAAACCACACCAATGCCGAACAGCCTTCTACAGATTTTGAAATTTTCTGGGGGAGACCACGCCCCCAGACCCCTACCATGCCTACTGTGCCTTTACGCTTTCAGTGCTCACGCTCACCTTCATCGGTCCGCCTGCCTCCTTCTTTGCCCCCCCCCCATTTTACCAGAGCCCAGGATCTGCCCCTGATTCCTGATGTCAAATTAACAGATAAAAGGGACACGCCCTATAAACAGATAAAGGGACACGCCCTATAAACAGATAAAAGGGACACGCCCTTTTATCGATCATGTGTTTTTCCGATGCTACATTAAAAGCTCATTGTACAATGTTTTATTTTCAGACTGTGAAATGCGATGCTGTGGTGACGGCAGTGACTGCTGTAAAGGCCAAGGCTGCACTGAGGCCTCGGGCTGCAAATGTGGCGACAAGTGTAACTGCTGTTGCTGCAATAGAGGGCGCAACATCTGCAACTGTGGTGATGTGACGCCCTGCTGTAAGGAGAAAGGGTGCGGCAAGGATCAGAAGGGATGCGGCTGTGGTGAGGGGTGTGGCTGCTGCTGCTGTGCCCCGCCACAAAGTGGTGATCATTCCTGCGGATGCAAATAGATGGCGCAACGGAGTAATAAGGGTACCAGTTCATTTAAAACCGAGTAATACGAGCTTTGGACCATAATTGGCACCAAGCCAGAACCAATACATATCTATAGGACTATCACCTGGGCACCAGGGACTATCACCTGGGCACCAGGGACTATTACCTAGGCACCGGGGACTATCTCCTAGGCACCGGGGACCATCACTGGGGGACCAAAGACAATCGCATTCGGACTGTACATGTAGTTTTCATCATGGATTACCAGTAATGCCAAATTGTTTATGTGGAACAAAATACATGTATTTTCACTGTTCAAAGGTAAAGTAGAATAAACGAAAGATTGTGAACTGTACCAGGCTTTTTGTCTCCTTGAAGTAATTAAATCACCCAATCTAGCAAATGTAGGTGCATGTTGCAACCGAGGAAAGGGTTAGCGGCTTTACAACACAAGCTGAAAATGTACGTCTGCAGGTGGTACTGGATTGGATAGAAGTGATAACAAGTTGAGTCAACTGATGACCAACACATGCGACAAGCGCTGCTTTTGCCGAGCAGGTCACTATAGCCGTGGTTACACTACATAGAAATCCCCGTGTTTTTTGACACCCGGGTCTAGCCCGGCTGTGAAAAAACCCCTCCTGAGGCCCGGTGCCCGTCAACACTACTCAGATTTTGTGACGGGGACATAAATTAAGCCCTCCAAAAACCGTTCGAGCTCGGAGGGGATTATTACACCGCGTTTTTAACAGGTGTGGACAGAAAAAAACCGGGTTCGACACGGGTTTTTTATGTAGTGTAACAAGGGCTAATAGTGAGCTTCTGCAAGTGCCCGGTTAGGCTCTACGACGACGTTTATCTATTGTGTGAGTGCACCCAAACAATAGATAAACGTAGCCGTATGGCCTAACCGGGCGCTTGCAGAAGCTCTCTAATGTCTATGCCGTAGGTACTTATACATTCTTGGTACTAGTATAATTCTGATATAGGAGAGCGAGAGGTTCTTGGTACTAGTATAATTCTGATATAGGAGAGCGAGAGGTTCAAGTGAACACAGGATCATCAGAGCTCGACACATGAATAAGACTGAGGTGTATTCAACATAATATGAAGTTATTATTTCCAAATAAACCAAGAAGCAGATAAACAGTCTTTCTCTACGGACAGGACCACAAGAAAACCTGGATTTACTGAAGAAAACTTAGGGCCGGTTGTCAAAAAGTGACTTTAAGCTAATGGTACCTTTAACTGAATGGAAAATGCATTGAAGTCACTGGTACCATTAGCTTACGGTAAATATCACTTTATGAAACAAGTCCCAGATCTGAAACTGGTGGATTAAGAATATATGAATGAATGACAGACAAATTTCACACCTTGTACCAATGGGAGACTGGACTGCCGTTTGAGGCTGCCTGTTGGGTCACTCTTCCACGAGGCGTGCGGGCGCGGAGGTGGTGGGTGCATCATGATGTCACACATGTCATTTCATGATGTTTTGACGCGAGACGAAAAAAATGAAATTGTTTCCTGATGTCATGATCAATGAAACAACAGAATTTTTTTCGTGGTTCAGACATGACACGCTGGACATCATGACACTGCCCTGTCAGGTGCTGCACTCTTTTGGAGTGATAGTCTGTTGACTTGGTTCAGATATAACAGCTGAACGGATGATGCCATGTCTACCTCTCTCTCTCTCTCTCCACATTGGTTCAGTGAAGCGTGTTTTTATAGTCAAGGAGTAAAATAAACTGAAGAAAAAAACATGCATAAACATGATGATGACATCTACGATTATACCAGGCATGCAACATAAAATACACTATATACTTTGTCACAAGTCAGTCAGAGGGCACCACCTGTACGTCGATGACGGCGGACACAACTGGTGCCCTCTAACTTCATATTCCATAAACACTCTACTGAAGTCACATTGTTCTCTGAACATATTACATCAAGTGTACATCAGAAATAAATCATTTTGATTTCTGTTAGTATCTTTTCTCACAGTTAAAGCCGCTCTGTTTTCAATTCGACAAACACGAATCATCGTGATTCTTGACATCAGTGCACGACCTCATGACATCAGTATAGTGTAAAATGTACTACACTCTATCTGAATGCATTTGAGCTCTCCCTTCGTATTTTTCAATGTGTGCTGAAAACTAGGCCTTTATTCTCTGAAGTACGTACCAGGCAAGACTTTGGGGACCTTCACAAGCTATGAGACCTCTATGTGCACTTTCCTAACATTTTAAAAATATCGTAAAACTCAATACAGTGGGGCTTTAACAGACAGCTCAAGCTCAAAACATGGAATATGTCCCATCTTCTTTTTCTGGACATGATGCAGTTGATGAATTAAACAAGATTAGGCTTCTTGAACATAGAAGTATATGATCATACCGACTGACAAAGGTGGCACAAAGGGTATGCAACCGTGAAGCCATTGTTAACTGGCATCTCCATATTTATCTATGTACAAGAAGCCTTAGGCATCTTAGAAACCTACCACATCGCCAGAGTCACAGTCAGGGCAGCTTACATTGATTTATTCATGACTGGAAGCACTTCTGAACTTGAAAACAAGTGATATACATGTAGGAGAGCCTCAGAATTAGGAGAGCCTCAGAATCATGAGAGCTGATACAATTTGATGAAGTCAAACTATTCCAATCATTGTCACAGATCACTGACATTAACAACCTGGTCACAATGATGTGAGATGTTCATCCGTTCATCAACTTGGTGAGCACAGAACAATCTTACTCTGCTATATTTGACTCAGACCTGACTGCATCTTGTACGTGATCATAATTAACTGATCAGTTAACACCAAACTGTACCAACCCTCACGGCGAAATCTAATACAACTATTCATTTTCTTGCAATACCTCTGCTCTAAGGACACATCAGGATAAAGGACACCAAATAAAACAAACACTATTTACCTCCACAATGTGGACAGCTCTTCTGTTAAAGATAATGTATCACGGGTATTTTTGGAATTCATTGTTTATTCACATTTTGTTTGTTTGTGTCCAATCTTTCTTTGGCTTACGAGTTATTTGTTGGTGGCATGCCCCTCTATACCCCTTGATACCGAAACTATTCAATTTGGTGGGTAGGCATGTCCCAAAAGTTCAAAATAACATAATGTAAACATCATGTTTACTTACTAGTAACATTGAATGTAAACATTGAGGTGATGATAGATTATCTTTGAGGCAGTCCTGTGACAATAAGTGTGACCTCATGAAAGCACCAAGACTACTCTAAGGGTGGGCCAGAAAAAGTGTCCCTCGAACAATAGGGAAACAAAAGAATGCCATTGTTCGAGGGACACTTTCTCTGGCCCACCCTGTATATCTGTAGCATGATGATTGAAATCATATGAAGGTAACCATGGTAACCACATAAACATGTTAATGTGATATCTCAGATGCTTTACAGGTATTGGCAACAAAAAGCCAAAACAACTGACGGTCATTTATGCTAATCTTTCACTAGCAAACAACTAAAACCCCTCCCCCCTCAAAACAAACACACACATCACTTGACCAATTGACTTGAGCTTTGCACTAGTCCTAAGACAATAAGCGAATACCTAATCCCCCCAAACAGATGAATGGAATAGACTGAACTCTACAGTATGTTTATTATGGACTAGTCCATTCATCTGCAGAGGGAGAAGCAAAAATCAAATCAATTTCTACATAATCATGCCTCTAATTAATGGTATCAATCCAGACATGAATTCATGACCTTCAACACATCAGCAGAAAGTAAATAAAGAAATGTTTGATTAGCTCCCAGATACCCAGCTATTGGCAAAGATACAACACATCTACCCTCTCGATAACTGTGTATGACTTGCTGTTGCTGTCATACAATCCAGTTGCCAAGTGTGGCTCCTTGGAGAACAACCAGTTGCCAAGTGTGGCCTGGATACCAACCAGTTGCCAAGTGTGGCTTGGAACCAGTTGCCAAGTGTGGCTTCTTGGATACAACCAGTTGCCAAGTGTGGCCTGGATACAAACCAGTTGCCAAGTGTGGCTTGGATACTAACCAGTTGCCAAGTGTGGCTTGGATACCAGCCAAATGTGGCTTGGATACAACCAGTTGCCAAGTGTGGCTTGGATACAACCAGTTGCCAAGTGTGGCTTAGATATAACCAGTTGCCAAGTGCAGATGTCAACAGCTAGGTATCATGAAGGTTTCTTGAATACATGACTTCACACATGATCAGAAGACAAAATAATCGTTGCATTGCACCATGCAAAAGACCAAAGACTTGAGTATCCCTTGGCAAGAGGGCATTCTAGACCATTTACGTGAAGTTCAGAATCTGTATGGGATTCTGTTGAAGTCCATTTCAATGATGCACCAACAGGAACAAACACTAACAAACAACCACCCAGCAACATTACAACCATACACATATTCACTGAAGCCTTTACTCAACACATAAACCATCAGAACATCAGGAATGACAAGGGATACTCGAGTCTCCATAACTCTGAGCCAGAGACCAACACCTTAAATAGCAGTAAGAGAATAACGACAGCCACCAGGGGGCAGTCTAGTTCTTTTTCTTGGCCATAGCACGACTTCGCACGCTCCCGTTCTCGGTGGCAGTATCCTGGTCAACTTCTGGAAGATGACTGATGTCTTCATCTTTCTTGGCTGAAAGAAGTAATCGTGGTGAATCGAACTTGAAGCAATCGAAACATTCAGGATTTGGGTCTCGACTACTGACAACTTTCCAGCCGTCAGAGGTTTCCGCCAGAAAAAAAAATGAGGGTACGGACCAAAAAAATTTTTTTTTGAAAATTTTTTTTTGAAAAAAAATTTTGAAAAAAAAATTTTTTTTCAAAAATTTTTTTTGTTGACTTTTTAAAAAGGTTTTAACGATGTTTGGTGCCATTTTAGTTAGCCTAGGAATGTTTTGAAGCATAAAATCCCCGTGCCGATCGTGCTGGTTGTTTGGTTTCATCCGGCATGTCATGGAAAAATGGTTACCCAACGTTTTTGAGGGTACCGATCCGTACCCTGGAAAAATTTAAGGGTACGGAATTTTACCCTCTGGCGGAAACCCTGACGTTCTAGGACCACTCGAACAGACGGCCTCAAATGGTAGGAAGGTCTCTTATCGGTCACATGTTCAACAAGTTGCAGCAGAACTGAGTGTCAGCAGATAAGAAGCATGTGTACACAGACGGCTCAAAATCATTGTCTCACAAACCAAGGTCTCAAACTCTCAGCAGCAGGAGCAGTCAGCCACGCTGATTGCCAAAACACGACAGCAAAGTTCTACAAGACTAATACAATAGAAAATTCCTGATTGGTGCTCAGCCAACCATGAATAGGTTCGCTAGACACTGAATTGAACCACAGTGACTCCTATTGGTCAACTGACTGACCGCTCCTGATCCTGCATTCATTATCGAAGACACCGATTTGGGGGAGTTTGGAAGATGACTGAGAGAGATGGGAGTGTAATGTCTGGTTAGTAATGCAGGAAATAGAGGTGTTTGTTAGAAGCATGCAGGATGGTGAGGCATATCAGCTGATGTTAATCCATTATGAGAGCTCCACAGGGGAGAAATATTGTTCTCTAGACAGAAATCATCCCTAGGTGACAGGAATGTGGATGTATCTATCACTAAAGAGGCACGTTTGGTGACTTCATAATGGTTAGGAGCAGATCCAGGATTTGGGAAGAGGGGGGCACCCTGTGCTAGGAACATTGAAATTTGCGGCTATTCCAGAATTTCACGGTTGATTTTACAGATTTGTTGGCCAAAATGGGAGGCGGGCGCTCTGGATCCGCGCCTGATGGCTGGGGTGAGTTTTCTGTAAGTAGGAGAATGTGAATGACAGGATGTGGACATCAGCTGAGAGCAGCAGCAGCAGCAGCAGCAGGCATTTCATGCTCAAGGTACATTCATGTCACTGATGATTCATTGCTTTCACTTGACTCCCTGAGACTTGACCCACACTAACTGGCCGAATGTTAGGCAACCACAAGTATAACTCGTGAACCACTCTAAGTTAGCCCCCAAGCCTGAGCACCATGCAGCCAAGTGACCCATTGTTAGTCAAGAGATACGACAATCGTCTACTCACTCAGATAGAAAAATACTACAGAGCCAATTAGAATCCCTCAGTTTTCTGCAACAGAGAATAAAGTAAGACTCCACAACAATGGTTACCATGGTTACAGTTACCATGGTCATCACTGATTGTTAGAAACATACCATTGATTGTTTTCTTTCATTTATCGGTGTCAATATGCTGTGATGAGAGAGGTTTGATCAGGGTTCAAACCTACAACCTCCTTATTGCTTATAAACACTACCCCAATACAGCCGGAGACCAACATTCACCAATCATCAATCGTTTTGCTTGACTTGTATGGCACGCACCAATCGAAGATTCTGATTGGTCTAATCTGATCAGAATATCCAACATCAAACACCCTCCACAATGGGAAACTTAGGAAGGATATGAGAGAGTGCTGGCTGGTGTTAGATGATGGTATAATGACGTGGTAGAAGTTACAATTGCCTTGTAATCAAAGCCCCAGTGATCTGATCTGAGAAAATCAGGCACAGGTCTCCCAGGAGGAAATGGTTAATGGAGTGGTTATAGAGGAACTTCACGTGACGTCATCATTGACGTCATAATTCGCATGTCAGCCATGTTGGACGTCATTTGAAGCTACGAATGCGTTGGACGTGACGTCCAACATGGCGGCATCTCGTCGCGGCAGTGACGTCACAATCGTCGCTGCACTTCCTCTATAGCAATGGTTACCCCCAAAGACTGAAATCAATAGACGATTCTCGAATTCGCAGATCTGCGCACTTCCGCCGAAATCGCAAACTCAACCTCGGTCTGAAACTGAATGACATGACGCAGGGAACCCCATGACAGTGACTTCTGACGACGTTGCGTCAGAGTCGACCATTGCCGAATCATGGAATGCGTCACGTCAGCTGGTTTCAGACCGATGTTGTGTTTGCGACTTCGGCAGAAGTGCGCAGATCTTTCTCGTTTACATCAATTTGGGATTTGTCTATTCAGCTGTTAGAGTAACAAAGAGAGGCTATTCTTCAGCAATGAGTTAACAGGCTAATTAGCCTAATTGGGTCGTCAAGAACATTGTCACGTGCTGGTGACTGTGCCCCGACTTGGTCACACATTTGAAATAAAGAACACATGAAACTGCTGAGGAAATAAATGAGTGAATTTAAGCCATGCAGGACGAACAAAACAGAACCACACCACGACATGCTGACTCTTCGTCAGGGATACTTATCAATGACAGTTTGGTTAAACTGTTGTCAGAAGCCACAAACAGCTCCTTTGTTGCCACAAGCATTGTTGACGGAGATATATTTTGATGGCAGCCAGAAAAGCACAAGACTACATCATAAAATAAGAAGCCATCCTGCCTGAAAGCTTTTGAGAACAGCCACACCCAAAGACACCAACCACTGCCCCTACATGTAAGTCGCCATTCTTGAGACACACTCCAGCTGAGAAAAGCATGGCGAACATCTGCACATTTTCCACGCTGTANACTGGACATGTGCAGTTACATCTGGTGGGAAAAATTGTATCTCCCAATCATGTATTTGTTTGACAAAAATCTTCATACAAACCAAGATGACGAGGAAAGGGGTCGTCGAAACAATGAAAACACCAGTGAAAAGAGCCAGCCGTATCTTTTGCAAAGCCCACTAAAGCTAACTTTCTTCCATATATGTGACCTGTCACCGCAATATTAGTCCTCAGTCACTTTGTAATTGGCAGGTTCATACCAACATTTCATCAAATTCAGTCGGCCTAGGATTATTATCTGTCTTCTGTGAAATCTTTCTTTATCTCCTGGAGTTATTTTACTTCATCCTGGTTCAGGGCCGACTGCACAGAAAGTCCGATAGTGCTTTCGGTGCCTATCGGCGGTTCAGTTGATGGAAAAATGTGTTATAAGTAACTGCCGATAGGCGCCAGCAGCACTGTCGGACTTTTTGTGCGGTCGGCCTATATATTTTGTGACTTGAGACCAGTTTGGCTGTGACAAATGCATCAGTCTTGGCTGGCCACAAGAAGGAACACAATGTTATGATCCCCCAAACCCGTTAAAACTTTTCATCGTTTCACTTGACTCACCTTTCTTCTTATCCTTTGATTTCTTTGGTGTTCCTATCTTTTTAGGAATGGAAGTTGTCGTCGCCTGGCGTTCCTTCATGCGTCTTAGATGGAATGTTATAAACTGCCACATCATCCACGCCTGCATCAAAACTACAGCTGCCAGGCAACCATATCTGTCAAGAGAAACAACAAAACTACAGCTGCCAGGCAACCATATCTGTCAAGAGAAACAACAAAACTACAGCTGCCAGGCAACCATATCTGTCAAGAGAAACAACAAAACTACAGCTGCCAGGCAACCATATCTGTCAAGAGAAACATCAAAACTACAGCTGCCAGGCAACCATATCTGTCAAGAGAAACAATAAAACTACAGCTGCCAGGCAACCATATCTGTCAAGAGAAACAATAAAACTACAGCTGCCAGGCAACCGTATCTGTCAAGAGAAACAATAAAACTACAGCTGCCAGGCTCTCTCTCCTCCACTGTCTAAACCATAAGGGTGATAAGAATAATCTTTCTCTTACCTGATAAGTTTGGTGTTGAAGTTTCCTGCCTGGAAGTTTACCGTGCTCACTTCAGACTGCTTTAGGCCAACACTGGAACATGCAATGATGACGTTAGAATCATACAAAATTTGAGAAGTTTGTTTCTAAACGATTTTCTCTAGGAGTGACGAACGGATCGCCCCAAATTTGGCAAGCATACGCAGACAGACCTCAGAACCCGAATTTTGAATCACCTAATAGATTTCAGAACATTTAGAAACGGGTTTCTAAGGTGAAAGATATTGCTTCGTACCAGATTTCCAAATATTAAGTAAGAATGCAGCTCAGACGTCTGACATCACCGGGAGTTCTGCGACGGAATGACATCATTACGTCACTCGATTGCACAACAGGTATTGCCCAGTATACAAATGTGAATACTGGAAGTTGATGGTGTGAAAAGGAATAAAGCATTACTTACAAGAATGTAAGAAAAGCTAACGTTATTGTTGCCAGTCGAACCAAGACGAATAATGCATTAAATATCATGAAGCTGAAAACAAGAAGAAAACAAACCTGATTACGCGAGTTTTACAATCTCCAACCCAATTACTCGAGTTCTACAATCTCCAACACAGAAACATTGAGGTAAAGGGCTTTGTTTGAGAACACAACCGACTTGGACGACTCACCCTGTGTTAGCTAAATCCGTCTTCTCAGCAAAGTATAGTAATCTGGAGAGGTGTGTTAAGAATTCAACAGCGTAATGAAGAACAAGAAGACATATCGCCACTCGATGGAAACTGAAACAAAACAATGGTTGTAGAATCCCTCGCCAGCAGTTTACTCATGGTGCAGGGGCAGCTCATACAACGAAATCTAGAATTTGAACTTCCGGGCTTCCGCCAAAATATTTTTGAAGGAGGACTGCCCCCTTTCCAACTATTTGGGGGGGGGATTTTCATTTTTTCTGTGGGGATACAAAAACCACCTGTGACACTGAAGGTGCAGGATGCGCCAAAACTGTGCAATGAAACCTAAACTCCCTACGCAGTTGTGTACCGCGCCCCCTTCGGTTTACCCGCTCTCCACAACTGCTTTACTTCGTGGAAGTCGCCGCGTTTGGTCAACAGATGGCGTCAGGGCCTGGCGCGAGTTTTACAGCCTATCAGCACGCTGCTTTCAGAACTCTTTGGGCCCGTTGGCAACGGATGTTCTTGTGCTGCCATGGCTACGAACCGTTCGGCCAATGAAAAAGTGTCTCAGGCCAGCTTGGTTACCGGTTGCTCGGTGCTCTCATTGGTCGACTCTCTCAGCGCCATCTGTTGACCAAACGCGGCGAATTTTACGAAGTTAAGCAGTTGTGGAGAGCGAGTAAACCGAAGGGGGCGCGGTACACAACTGCGTAGGGAGTTTAAATGAAACCTGGAGTGAGACCTGGAAAGACCGGCACTGCAAATGGCGGCTTCACTTTTAAAAAGATTTTTATTTACTGAAAACGTGTGGTGTTTTGACTATTTTTTCTTGCAGCTGATGCAGGAGTTTTGGCGGGAATCCCGCAATCGTACTGCTTAGCGGAAGCCCTGTACTTGTCAAAGCAGCCCGCCAGTAGGCCTACCCCCACTTGTATAAACCGATACTTACTTTAAACAATAAGCAGCAAGTATGAAGAGAAAGTAGAGAGTGATGTACTGACATCTTGTTGGTAGTTCCTCTTTCTTGATTTTCATGAAATAAAGTTCTGGGTATCCGTGTAACCAGTAGGCCAGCTGAAGAGAGAGAAACACAGGCACGTCATGAAAGCTGACCAGAAACAGACGTCTTCAGACAGTTTAACCGAATTGAGACTTTACCGTTCGTATTCCCAGAACGACACAAAATTTGACATCACCGACGTAAGCCATGGCCTCCGTGTCATTGTGGATGACGTTCTGACGTGACGTCAAATTCCTTGATGTTCTAGGACCCGCTAACTGGTAGTGGCCTCTAACGGCAGAAAAGTCCATTTGAGGTAGGAAGTTGGAGATGACCGATTTTAATGAGAACAATCAGAGATTGTGACTTACTTGTATGATAAAGAAAAACTTGACAATGAACCTGGAATTAAGAAGATATTAATTAGTCGTGAAAGACCAATGACCAATGGTCATCATCACTCTACAGTATGGTGTCTGCTTGAATGTGTGGCAGTCTAGGAAGATCCGTCGAAGTCGCCGAGTGATCAACAAGGGCTGTCAGATTGTATGTGCATTGATCTGCTACTGTGCACCTGTTAGTATTTCAGGTGTTCAAATGTGCGGCCATTGACAGTTTCCTCAAACGCGACATCCGACAGGTTTTCCTAGACCGGCTCACAAATGGTAAATGAGAAGAAATCCCGAAACAATATGTTGTAACTTACGGCAGGTGATTATGTGCAGAGGGATAATCCTCCCAAAGACTTGTGATCTTCGTAGCAAGGTTTTCCTGAAAACAAGTTCATTGTGTTTGTATTTGAAGGTTTCCATCAGGGCCATAGCATTATTGGCCATGGTAAGTACGGAAGACGCAATTTCAAAGTACTCGACATGTTCCTCACTTGGATGGAGTCCTTTACTTGCCCTTGCAAAGGCACAACGCATTATAGCTTGCTGTCCCAAGCGTCAATTTGTGAACGGTCTAAAGGTTTGACCTCTGTGTCAGCTTACCGTCAGAATGATGTTTCCACCCCAGACAGCCGACACCAGGTAGAAGACCATCAGCTGGCCTGACTCATTGAACTTGCTGTGTTTTATCTTAGACAGGTGCATCTTACGGTTCAGTTTCTACAAAGAAAATTCACACGAGCTTGTGACTGGGGTCTCCTTATCAATCCAGGCCTAGAGTAAGAAATAATCCTCAGCCTCATTACAGCTGTCATCAAAAACGACTAGCTCATACCATGCAATAAACAACTGATCAGGCCAAACACCACACTAGCTTCTGAGCCAGATATTACGGATTATCTCAGCATACTTACATCAAGAACATACTCCTGTAGGACAGCATGGACCACGATACACATCATGAAGTAGAAGACGACTGTAAGAGTGTCCTTGACGCCGTACGTGTAGTGGGTGATTTCCTGGTTATCTGTGTCTGGTAAAAACAAACCGAATCAGATGTTAACCAGCATGCCAGGCGCTTGTAATGATCGACTCTAACATTGATTCAAATCTCTACATGTACTTCTTGGAATTATACATTGGTGGAAGTTCTCAAGATGCTTCAATCACCGTTTAGTCCAGTACAATGATTTTATTTCAAGACTGCAACTATCTGGATTCGCACACGAGGATTCAACAAAGAAGTCTAATATACCATGACAAAGGCCTAGCTAACGGAGGAAAGCAAGTCTGCAAGAATGGCGAGCCCCACTATTCAGCAATTCCACTCACCATTAACGGTAACATTGTGTTGCATGGCAACAAACAAGGAAGCAAGAGGAGCAGTCGCCTGAAATCGAAAGTTATGACAAGAATTAAATTATGACTTCAGACTATAGTAAGTTCTAGTTCCCACATTTGCCGCTACAGTCCCGTATGGCGCCACTGTTTCGCTCGGAAATATTTTGAAGAAATTGTTTAAGTTTCTTTTCTAATTCATTATTTTATTACTGCTGAATGATCGTTTAAGTGGCTCAAGTATGGTGTAGTGGGCACAAGCCGTGGGAAGTGCACTGAGAGCGTGCACGGAATAAGCGGCAATAATCTATAATTTATGCAGATGTGCCACTTCTCCCACTCCACTAGTTAAAAATGTACATTGTAGGTTGGGCCGCTAACCATTTCGGGTGTATTCGACTCCCTGTTCTCATCTGCACCTGAACAGGCCGAGAACAAGGAAAGTGTTCTCGAGTCTCGAATAGGAAAGTGCAGGTTACTATGGTTTCACTTCCGGCGTCAATACGGCGTCCTAAAAATCCCAAAGTTTTTCAAGAATATTTCCAAATTATTCAGTTTAGAATAAGGATATGTCATTCATGTCATTTCTGCTTGATCCTAAACCTCGAATAATTACATTATGATCTGACAAAAAATATTTATAAAGTTGCCGCCAGTGTCCGCCATCTTTGTTCTCAACTGTTCCAGTCAGCACCACCAGCCGAGGTGGTGTGAACACGTTCCCGAACGCGTTCTAGGCTGTTCGACACTTCAAGAACACCGTTCTCTGCACCGGAACACATAAGAACAGGGAGTCGAATACACCCTGAGAGTCAGTCATGAATCAAATCAAATCAAAAATCAACAAAAAAAGCCGCAATCACAACAAAATAAACGAAGACTGGTCTCCATCACTTCATCAGGAACAGAATGCCAAATCGGAATAGGCCGAAAGTGAATCTTGGAGTGGCTGCCATATGGCATATGGAAACCCGGTTACATACATGACATACCATACAGAATGCACAAGGCCTATGTTAACTGTGTACACCTGTGTGCAATGCACTGTGCAACGTGGTTCCGGCCGGCGTCTTGCGTGCAGTGCACCGCACAGCAGAGCAGACGGGACAGACGTCAGATACACACTCACCTGAAACATCAGTCCAATGACAAAAACCATCATGACGCACGATACGGCATCGGCATGATTCTGAATGATAAATTCGTGGCTCAGAAATGGAGGATTTTTGTTGCTTTTTTGCCGTCTAAGACCCATTTTGATGCAGATTTCCCGAGTTTCCTTGTCAGTGTGGTTGTATACGCATGCGCACTGATGACACTCCACATGGCTCTGTATTTGTTACAAGGAATTCGATTGGTTGATACAAATTTGCAAATTGGGCGCTCTTGCTCGTTTCACCGCCGAATTACCATCGGTTCGTGACGTCATAGCAAGCGACATGGCAATGCGGTAGGGAAATTACTCCTATTTGAAAGTGTCCGGAGACAATAACCAGTGTAAGGCAAGGACCCAAGATTTTTATTTGAGACAGGCGTAGACATCACAAGACCTTTTTCATAGATGACTTTTAACACACAGCTAGCACAAAAAAACAAAAAGAAGACAGTTTTTATCTACAAAATGTTGTTTATCTTATTGGTGTAGTAACCATGGTAACAAGCTACATGAGTCGCTACACTGATTATCATGATTAGGCAGTAATTCATCAGAGAAGTGGAAAAATCTAAAGAAAAATCATCATTCTTAACTCCACTTTGTTTACATGATGGATAGGCCTCCAAATACACAAGCGGGCTGTGTCATCAGTAGACACCTCGCCATGGCAACTGGCCAAAATTTCACAATATTTCACTAAATATGATTTTTAATTACATCTTCAACTATACAACACAACTCAACCATGCTTTGTTTATTTACAGGTACTAGCATCTTTATTTCAGTAGTCCCCCCCCCCGCCACCGCCCACCCCTCGTCTGACCTAGACATAGAGCAGACCATTGTAAGGTCAAACAATCAGAATCCATGTCATCACCCATCACAACACAAGATGCAGACTGTGACATTTGGAAGGTGGCCCTCTTCTACCAACTGATTTCACAAATAGTTCATCCAAGCCATTAAAATGTTCCAATAGTATCAGCAAATAAACTCAATCCACGAAGCATCAAACCTGGTTTATAACATCTCGATATGTAACCAATTTTGGCAGTGATTTAGCTCAGAACAAATACATGTATTGCAGAATGAAACGAAGTTTATTATTTACAAAGAAAACTCTGCATGCCTGGTCAACTATCATTTCAGTTTCAGCCTGAAACAAGTGACTTCTGTTAAGTTCAACCAACTCTCAAAATAAACACATCTTGTGGGCAAGTCCACATTTCCGCAGCCCTAATCTACTGATATGACTTGAGTTAATACAGGCTCCATCACTAACGGCAGACCAATCATGGGCTTTGTTCTTGAGTTGGTTCCAAGACCAACAGACACGGCCCAACACCCCAGTCACTGAAACTCTCTAGCGAGTTGATAACTGGCACAAACCTTACTGCTGCTCCAGCGACACATACCGGTAATAATGAAACAAAACTGGTCACTCAATAATCAGGACCTGTCTTTTCTGTTCAGTGGACCCTTCCTTAGCCATTTCTCTTCATTTACCAGTAATAAGGACACCTCTCAATTAAGGACAGCATTTGTTCTGCCAAGGTAACCTTAATAGAGAGGTTCTATTTATAACCTTGGAGGAAGGTGTTGGATGAAGCAGATGATTAGAAAGGCCTCTGTTGAAACTGAGGCAGAATTTGCTGTCGCAGACCAAACCCAGGATTCCCGAGCACGTAGACCGGCATCTGTGTTTGTGGTTGTCCGTGTGGGGGCTGCTGCATCGGTGGTATCATACGATTCCCGAAGTTTGGCGGCTGTCCTGGTACAACGGAATGTAACATCTGACCAGCTTGTAGGGGGCGCTGCTGCTGCAGGATCATCCCAGGAAGAGGTTGCTGGACAGGTGGCGCACTTATGTTTGATATCTGAAAAACATTTTGAAAGTGAGCATCTGACAGGACAGACATGGTGTTTGGCTGATCTGATTAGTCACCACAGCTACCAATCAAAGATCCTGGTGGTGTAGACGGTGCTCAAGTCTTATAGATATGCCAGTTGACTCTGCAGCTTATTACTTGTGGATTGCACCATCCAAGTTAAACCTGAAGTAGAGACTCCAGGTTAACGATGCCCAGAAGGAGTATTGAGGTCAGTAAGAGATCAGGAAGTTAAAGGTTATTTTTAACATCAAAACAAAGAGAAAGTGAAACAACTCAACAAAGAACGAGTGAAAAGTGATGCTCATGCAACATGAGGAATGGATGCTGTCACCATAGCAACACTGGGTCATTAACATAATCTGCTCACAATGACTTCAAGCAGGAAACAATTACATCACTTCTCATCTGTAAATTTCAGTTTTTCCTCAGTGAAGACTTTGTTGCACATGTTTAAAAGTGGTCTCTGTTTTGTCCCTTACCTGGAGATGAGGCAAATTGGGATTCATTGATGCCTGCATCTGAGGTGGTCGCGGCCCCGCCTGCATGGTTTGACCACCAGGGGGTGCTGCCACTGGGAAGTACATCACTTGGGAGGAAGGGGGTAGTGGCACATGACCCTGCTGTGCAACCTGCCATAAGGAAAACAAGTCGATCAGCTTTGGGTCACTGTACCGGATATGTTAGGACACAAGGCCAAGTGTAGACACTTTGGGCTCAATTCATGGAGAGGCTGATCCCTTATTTAGCATTTAAACCTGAGTTATACAGTGTCAGGGCCGATGTGTTAGTTATTGTGCAGAAACTTATGNCTGGACAGGTGGTGCACTTATGTTTGATATCTGAAAAACATTTTGAAAGTGAGCATTTGACAGGACAGACATGGTGTTTGGCTGATCTGATGGTCACCCGAGCTACCAACCAAAATTCCTGGTGGTGTAGATGGTGCTCAAGTCTTCTAGATATGCCAGTTGACTCTGCAGCTTATTACTTGTGGATTGCACCATCCAAGTTAAATCTAAAGTAGAGACTCCAGGTTAACGATGCCCAGAAGGAGTTGAGGTCAGTAAGAGATCAGGAAGTTAAAGGTTATTTTTAACATCAAAACAAAGGGAAAGTGAAACAACTCAACAAAGAAGGAGTGAAAAGTGATGCTCATGCAACATGAGGAATGGATGCTGTCACCATAGCAACACTGGGTCATTAACATAATCTGCTCACAATGACTTCAAGCAGGGAACAATTACATCACTTCTTATCTTTAAATTTCAGTTTTTCCTCAGTGAAGACTTTGTCGCACACGTTTAAAAGTGGTCTCTGTTTTGTCCCTTACCTGGAGATGAGGCAAATTGGGATTCATTGATGCCTGCATCTGAGGTGGTCGCGGCCCCGCCTGCATGGTTTGACCACCAGGGGGTGCTGCCACTGGGAAGTACATCACTTGGGAGGAAGGGGGTAGTGGCACATGACCCTGCTGTGCAACCTGCCATAATGAAAACAAGTCGATCAGCTTTGGGTCACTGTACCAGATATGTTAGGACACAAGGCCAAGTGTAGACACTTTGGGCTCAATTCATGGAGGGGCTGATCCCTTATTTAGCATTTAAACCTGAGTTATACAGTGTCAGGGCCGATGTGTTAGTTATTGTGCAGAAACTTATGGCAGTCCTGAATGCCCAGTGTTATGGCAGTGTTTGAATGCCCAATCTAAACCCATTATGATTAACAAGAGTGTGTCAAGTGAAATCACTCAACTGGTGTGGTTACCATAGTTACTATACAATGACAAGCTCATCAAACAAAGGACCATAGTGAGAGTTCCCAACACCGCCAATAGATGTCACTTCATGAAGACTGCAACCACCCCCAAAACTTTCAGGCACCATGCACAGAACAGAACTCCTAACTACTACCACGTGGCCTCGTGTCCAAAACAGTGCTTTAAATAAAATCCCCGAGGTATGATGACAGGCTGGGTACCAAGAGAAATATTTTTTTACAGGATAATGTTTTCATTCCACAGAGAGCTACGGTATCATACAGAGTTACCATTGGGATCTGTTCTCTCTCCAGAGATAGTCGACAGTCCTGTCATCATCCTCAGCGGACAGTGCCGTCATAACAACTGAGAACGTTATATCAAGAAAAGGGATTAAGGTTACTGTGTTATGGAGGAACAAAGAAATGATCATAATCATAATGAACTTCCCGCCCACGTCATTACCCGTGACACCAACACTGCTGGACAAAGGCACGAGTGGCCATGACAAAAGCGCTGGTGTTTCAACATTGACTACAGCATGTTTACGATTATGAAATGTCACATCCCAGTAAACCGGTCTGCTAGAACTTGTAAACATAATGTTAAGATACTGACAACATAAAGATTACCTTTGGTGTATTCGATGGCTGTGGCGGTGGCGGTGGAGCCTGTGCTGGGTTAGCTGGCTGTCCATCAGCAGCTGTCTGTCCCTCATTGGCTGTTGTTGTAGGTGTTGTCTCAGCCTCGCTGGTGTTCACCTGAGGGGTAGCCCCTGTCTGGGACTGGGTACATGAGCTCATGTGTTCAGGCCAATGTGACTGCTGACAGGGAAAATCACAATAACTCGTGTTCCAACAGCAATAGAAGATAGCTTCTTTACCACACTGGGCACACTGGAATCAGACAGGTGAAGGTCATTACAATAGTACCATGTCAAGGTCATCACACAATAACATGTCAAGGTTGACACACAACACAAGTCAAGGTCATTACACATAACTTGTCAAGGTCATCACGCACCAACATGTCAAGGTCATCACACAGCACATGTCAAGGTCATCACACAGCAACATGTCAAGGTCATCACACAGCACATGTCAAGGTCATCACACAGTAACATGTCAAGGTCATCACATAATGACATGTCAAGGGCATCAAACAGCACATGTCAAGGTCATCCCATTCTTACACGTCAAGGTCATCACAGTAAAATGTCAAGGTCATCTTACCCACTGTTTCTTCTTAGTTTCCGCTATCTCTTTGTTTGCAGCAGCTTCACACGCCTTCTTGTTCTCAGCAACAGCTTTAAGACGTTCTTGGTTCAGCGTCCCGGTCACTTCTTTCATGGCAAGTTCTGACAAACAAATTCAAGATGAGATTTGTTAGTGTTTGCAAACGGGTCAGTAGGTCAGTCGAATCTCGGCACGCCATCACAGTGTTGTGCTTCTTCCCTGACAAGTAAAAGTTCTGGAACTTGTTCTGAGAGGTGACCCCTGACTTCTGGTGTTGTTGCCAGAACTCCTCATGACCTTGGCCCTCTAAGATAACACTGTAACTTGTCAACTTACCAAAGTTATGTTTGAGCTCCGTCAGGTGTTGACGATGGGCCCATTGCAGGTTGTCGAGTTCTTTTTGGTATTTCCTGGCAGAGACCATGCTTTCTTCATGTTCCATGATATCGTGGTAAAGCTCCCTGAATGTGCCTTGGATCGCCTGTAACATCTGTGAGGGGAGAAAACGGTATGATCAGCTCGATAGGTTATACTGGATTAGCTCGATAGGTTATACTGGATACAGAAAACCTGCTCAATGAGAGACTTTCCTGCCGTTAGAGGCACCACGAGTTAGCAGTCCCAGAATTTCATGAAATTTGATGTCACAGAGAAGAAGTGCACAGCACAATGTCATCCCTCCTGGGGTTTGATTTGTTGAATACTCATTACCTTATCTGTATATTTCTTGAAGTTGAACGGGCCAGGTTTTGGTATTGGTGTTGTAGTTGGTGGTGGATGAGGCGGGGTCACTGGGATGGTTATCTCCATGGGAACAACATCCATCATTTCTGATGCCCGAGACGAGTCGGATGAACTCCTGAAACCAAGGATGATGGGAATGAAACAGATTAGCGTGGCACCGTAGTTGCGCCCTGGGTGGGGGGTCCCACTGATATCATCGATGTGAGGCTCTTTACATCCGTCACATGGGACAGTGAGCCGTGGTGCCTTGTACCTTGCGTCTTTGCAAGGGCAAGTAAAAGACCCCATCCAAGTGAGAAACGTGAGGAGCTTGAGATGGCCTCTTCCACACTTACCAGGGCCAATAATGCTATTAGACACATTATTAATACGACCACAGATACCTTTGTGTCATTCTTGACGTTGTTTTCCGCCCGTCCTCCTCTTTCTTCTCTCCGCCGAGATCAATCACCAATTTATCAGCGTCAGAAGAATCTCGATCCTCCTCACTCAAAACATGTTCCGATTGTGACGTTATCGTCAGCGTCTCCAGATCGACTACATGATTGAGAATTTTACGTTGTCGCGAGGCGTTAGTAACAGTACATTTCTCAACAGGTGGCACCACTGTCGTACATTTCACTTTATTCTGATTGGTTAATTGTTTCATTTTGTCCAGGATGTTTTTAATCCCCGGGTCAGCAGAACCTGTTTTATCATCCTCGCTTTCTTTCTCACTCTGACTGTGGCCACCAGGTGGCACTGATGATGCCCGAGTAGCATCCTTCCCGATGATTTTATTGGCGAGCTCACTAAACTCGTCCCTATGTTCTTTAGCATCAGCTGGCACTGACGCTGAGCGAACCTCACCAACAGGTTCAAGTAATAGGTACTCTTTTAAACATTTCAACTCTCTCACCACAGGCGGTTTAGTACCGCTTTTCCCGGTCCCTTTCTTGATAATCTCCAGCTTTAGTTCCTTTGTTACGACCTCGTCCCCAGGATCACTAACAGGTTTGTTATCACCGCCTTCCTTTCCAGTTGCCTCTTTTCCACTCACATCCTCAACAGAAACAACCGAGCTCTCCGCCGATGAGACATCCGTCTCAACATGGGCTTTCTCTCTCATCGTCATATCATCTTCGATTGCCTTCATCAGCTGCTCACGGAGGGCGCTCTTCTGCGACAGCTGTATTTTCAAAGGGTTGTCATTTTGGTTCTTTATATTCGGCAGTGACTTACCATCTGACGACACATCAGGGTCCTCACATGGTTTGTTGTCACTCTCGACTTGTTTAGATCTGGACTCCTGCCCCACACTAGATCTGGACTCCTGCCCCTCACTAGATCTCGACTCCTGCCCCTCACTAGATCTTGACTCCTGCCCCTCACTCAAACATTCTTCCCCAAGTTCCATGTTTTCATTGTCTTTCACAGAGCTTGATTCTACGGGGGTTTCACTTTCTAAATCATGGCCCTTAGCAACAGTTGAACCAATCACATCCTGTGTCATCGTAGAGGATGTTTGTTTAGTGCCCTTTGTCTCGACTATTTTAGGTTTCTCATCACCTGAGGGTTGCTGTGGTAACCTCTCTTCAACAGGTGGGCTGATTGATGCTGATTCAGTCTCAGGAGGTGGAGTGAGAGTAGCTGGAGGTGTTTCCACGGTCTTGTACGTTGAGCTAGCACTATCAGCTGGAATGAAGGTTTGAAATATTAGGTAACCTCCCTCTACAGGCACCTCCCTCTACAGACACCTCTCTATTTCGGACACTGGACTTCCTCACTGTAATGTTCAACACACGAGGGACCAGAAAATAGTTTTCTTGCCGTTTATGCCTCAATGGCTCAGCAGATGGAGGAACTACGGCATGACAACAAAGAACAAAAATGCCACCTACCATTTGTTTTATCTGTTTTGACCTTGACCCCTTGACCTTTCTCCTCATTGGTAAGTTCAAGACGTGGTATCTTCAGCACCACCATCTTATCAAGCACCCTTGTATTCGTCACACTGTTTTCGTGACCAGCACCTTTATCGTCATGGCAACCCGAGTCCAGCCCGTTCACAGGGCTGGCGACATTACGTTCGGGTCCCTTCTTCAGTTGTAGTGTTTTGAAGAAATGTGCCTGAGGGTCGGTGGGTTCGGCCGCCTCTTCTGTCGCCTCAGCAGCCAATGCTACGTCTTTCCCCAACGATTCTGCTTCTTTAGTCAACACAAATACTCCACTTCTCAACGCCTGTGACTTTGATCTCGGACCCGGGTGAGTGGCGCCCCCTCGGGTACGGCGAGTGTTTATAAAACAATTATACTTGCTCTTCAATGCAGAGGCAGTTTTAGACGATGCAGATATAGTCCTTGTGGCGTCAGACTGGAACTTATGTAACCGTCTTGGTTTACGATAAAGAGGATCAACTTTCAATCCGGATCCAGAGTCCTCTAATCCGGTGCCATATTTCTCCGCTTGGTTGACCCGCTTCGCACGTTTCTTTCTAACTTTTCTTTTTTCTTCGACGACTTTTTCAGGTATGATTTTGATTGGAGAATACATGTCCTCCCGATCGTACGGTGTCCTGAACGGAGCGTACTCAAAATGACCAAACTTTTCCCTGAAAATAACGAAAGTTTTTGAACTACAACGCCCATTTCTTACTAACGAAAGTCACAACAAAGATGAACACGTCCATGTTGTTACTAGCAGTTAGTAGAGGGAGAAATTCATGATAAAACACAAATATTGTTGTAGAGATGAACACATTCAGCATCAGAACAATGCTACCCTTGAAAGCTCCCGTTGCCAAGGTGATGGCCAGTTGTGATGTTAATACGATAACTCACTTGAGTAACTGTATGTGTCTGTCTGTCTCATTGATGGCGTTCTCCAGCCCGCTACGTTTGTTCTTGACCGGTACGGGGATGTCCTTGGAGAGGAGAAAAATCTGCGACTGTGGTAACCACGATCTGTCGTGAGCGCCGAAGAATCGCACATCAACCATGTTGTCAGTTTTACGAAGAGCCTGAAAATGACGAGATTTTGGTGAGAGCACAGTTCACCTTTTAGAGTGGTTGAATTCACATCACATGTCTTTGTTTTAGCCACTATCCATTTGTCTTCTTTGTCCCTCATAAGACGACAAGAGAGGATCAAGGGCAGACATCCCTGATCTTTGTTCCAGGGACTAAACTTGCAATATGTGACCTCAACTGCTCCAGCAAAAGCAGACACTTGTCGCAGGTGATCATCATTGGTCATCAGTTTACTCAACTATTATCACTGCTGTCCACGACTATTGTCAACCTGCAGAGACGTACATTTCAGATATTATGTTGTATGGCCGTCAACCCATTCCTCGGTTCGACATGTTCCTATTTTTGTTAGATCGGCTCACATATTAGAGATATTTTGAGATCACTACATCCACAATGATATTTACCTTGGCCGGCCAGAATGGATAACCTTTTAGTTTGGCCCACACAAGAGGATGGGGATATCTCTGAAAGTGACAAACAGATTCTGTTGTTGAAATGTGATCAGACAACACCATTTTCCTCTCATTATCAAGGTACACATTTTCTAAAGCAGATATACAAAATAGAGACACACAAAATGATGGTAAAACAAAGTCGTCTAAAATTTTTCAAATTTTCAACCCCAACCAGGGTCTTCCTCAGGCACTTTCTAGTAGAGATTACAGAAAAGGCAGAGACGCAGAGACCAAGTTATCTACAATTTGTATTTTTCAGCAATACATAATCTTTCTCAATCCTATGGAACAGGTAGGGTTTACGCCAGAAAAAAAATGAGGGTACGGACCAAAAACTTTTTTTGAAAAAATTTTTTTGGGAAAATTTTTTTTCGAAAATTTTTTTGAAAAATTTAAAAAAAAAATTTTTTGAAAAAATTTTTTCAAAAAATATTCTTGAAAAAAATTTTTTTTGAAATTTTGTTTTTTGTTGATTTTAAGGTTTTAAACGATGTTTGGTGCCATTTTAGTTAGCCTAGGCATATTTTGAAGCATAAAATCCCCGTGCCGATCGTGCCGGTTGTTTGGTTTCATCCGGCATGTCATGGAAAAATGGTTACCCAACGTGTTTGAGGGTACGGATCTGTACCCTGGAAAAATTAAAGGGTACGGAATTTTACCCATTTTACCCTCTGGCGGAAACCCTGACAGGGTACCGAGCATTCAGGGTAATGGCTGCCCATAAGGGTCAGGGGTTGGGTAGGGTTAGGATTACGTGTGGTCTTAGGGGTCAGGGGTATGAGGCCAGGTATCAAGGGTTGTGGGATAGGGGCCAGGGGTTAGAATTCAGCCTTACTATAATGGTGATACTCACACACGGCAAACAGAACCAGTCTGGGTTCCCCTTACATTGTGAATTACTGTAACAATCAGGACATATCTCGATCTCATTCATCTCATGTTTACAGATCTTTACGATCATCTTTGCTGCTGTCGTCAGCTTGTGGTGGGCTGTAAACAAGAAAGGGACATGTGACCCAATCCAGCAAAAAGCAGCGCTTGTCGCAAGTGATCATCACTGGTCATCAGTTCACTCAACTAATCACTGCACTGCTGTCTACTGCTATTGTCAACCTACAGAGACATACATTGGGTTGTATTTTAGAACGTTCCTTAACGTTAAAGTTGACCTTAAGTCTATTGTAAAACCACTGAGAACAATAGATTTAAGGTGGACCTTAATGTTAAGGAAAGTTCTGAAGTACGGCCCATTGTGTTTAAGGACTTGGTTGTGACAAGCACCTACTTTCCTCGAGCAGTTAGAAATGATTCAGGAAGGAAGGGACTCGTACATAAGGCACTTGTATTCAATGGTATACACATGAGAAACATGTCATTCCTGATGAAGTTTTCAGACCACTTGTTATCATGAAAAGTGATTCAAAGCCAACTGGATTACAGCGTGAGGGATTAAGCCTAATCCCTCCATTGAGGGATTAGGCTTTATCCTGACATGACTAAATACAGAACAGAGTTGACACACCACAGGTATAGAATCACTCAAAATCACACTCGTAAATTTCACGTAATACAAGTACTGTGTGTAACTCTACTGTCAGACTGTGTACATTGATGTACCGTAGGTCTACGTTCCCATTGCTAACCCACACTGTTGACTCAGGAAAGCCTCTTGAGGAAAAAGGCTCAGAATTCTTCCTGAATGAGTTGAGACCAGACTTACTTCCGTTGTAGACGATACAGTTATGAAGTAACCATTTGGTGTCAGCGAGGAAGGCATCAGTACAACCGTACAGCTTCTTCTTGATGTTCTGAAAACAGATTATACACAACTTGTGTTAGCAATGGTAGGACAGCCAATCACGGTTCAACAAATGGTAGGACAGCCAATCATGGTTCAGGGGTTATAATGAGCCATGTAGGACAGCCAATCATGGTTCAACAAATGGTAGGACAGCCAATCACGGTTCAGCAGTTATAATGAGCAATGTAGGACAGCCAATCATGGTTCAACCCTGGTGGCAGGATTTTCAATTTTTATCGGATTCTAGTTGTGTACTGGTACGAACCATGTCTAGTGCATCCAGATCCATCGGGTGGACAATGTAATCACTGTAATTAGGAACTGTAGTTGGGTCAACGGCCGAATGGAATGGTTCACTCTGGAATGGTACAAGATAAAACTGATCACGACGACATGCAAGAAGAGAAGTCTTCTTTCCCGTTCTCTGATCACTCCACCAATTTGTGACCCGATCAAGCAAGGGGCAGGTCACAACCAAGGAGAGGGCTAACGGTCTTACAACAATAATACTGAAATGTATGTCTCTGCAACTTGACAATAGAATTGGACAGCAGTGATAATAGCTGAGTAAACTGATGACCAGTGATGATCACCTGCAACAAGTGCCTGCCTTTGCTGGAGTGGAACACATTTAGCATCCTGATTGTAAATGATGTTGACACTTCATGGATCAGTGTTCCAAATACGGAGATCTCTGGTATGAATCCCCCTCGGATAGATGGATGACATTGAACGTGAAGACTTACCCCCATATGTTTCATCCTCAGTAGAGCATGCCTTAGCAATGAACAGAGATGATCCAGGGACAACATGGTCATGGCACGTGATCTGGTATCCGTACATTCTGCTCTCATTATAGTCTGCAATAAAACATGGTCAGTACACAATGATGCATGATGCATGTCCTTTAGGCCTATTTCTTTGGTTGTTCAATAAACGATGATATAACAACGGATTCTAATTGACTAAAATCAATGTCCCAACTGACCACGATGTCATTTCACATTGCTTCCAAAACACTTTGCCATGTCAAGGGGCTCCAGTAGGGTTGGCTCATTCTAAGCTTGTTCAGCAGCTAACGTCATCTGACCGGCACCAACTGACAGGTGTGCAAGTGAAGTATCTGCCAAGCTGATAGACATCATCTACAGACTGTTATCAAAGCAAACAATTGGCAAATATTCAAGTCTTTCCCAGGTGGCTGCCAGAACAAGAGCTCCCACACTCCACGCAGACCCACTCAGCTTACCTCACACTCCGGGCAAACCCACTCACTTCCTGGCTGTTTCTCATTGGTCAGACACTTCAAGTGGTAAACTCGTGGGCATAACTCACAGCTGACCATCACCGCCCCTTCACGATGGCATAGCCAACAGTAACAGTCGGACTCTACTCCCTGGAGGAAGGAACAAAGACATCAAATGCCTGTGATTTTACACAGGGACATGGATATACGGCAAAACGCATCTAGGCCAAGCACACAGAAATGGGCATTAGGTTTATTAGATTTTATAGTTCATATGGTCAGAGTTCAGTTAAGTGTTATGGTTTAATAAATGTAATTAGTCCCATGTTCAAACAATACAATGGTTTACGGTAACTGCCACAGTTCACCATAGAGCAATTTATTGACATGGTGTAGCAAACATTGGTAAAGTCTGAGGTTGCTGGTTATGAGAGGAGAGGCAGGCTCCTTTCTTGACTGACACAAAATGGGCAGGATCATTTCAGATTCTATGTTCTCTGTTTTTCGTCTTACTTTCTTCATGGAGGTATAAAATATTTTATACCCCCATGCTTTCTTCAATATTCTTTTTTTATCAGTTTCAAACAGGTATTGTAGCTAGCTTGCCCTAGAACAGAGTACAATGTATACCTTGATCCCGAAAGGAATCTACCTTTTATCGTCTTTTCATAACATTTGTTGAGTTCGGAACAAAAGTCTTTTGTAAAATCATTAGTGACAGGAGAAGAGAGTCAATATGGTTGAATGAGTAGGGCTATCAGACAATAGGTCCAACATGAATGACACATGGGTCTCGGGACAATGGAGGGCTGGTTCAATCAATGTTTGAGTAGTTCACACAACCATTCCACAGAAGACTTTGTTGCTATTAGCTCCCACGGAGATAGGCAGCACCAGTCATTCTGCATCAAAATGATGGAGGACTGACACACAGAGCAGACCAGCATTTGTCTCCAGTCCCTCTGTATGGAGGCTTTGCAATGACGTCATCCTGGTGGCCATTCTGGAGGACACAGGGTGCAGAGGTGTGAGCTGACCGTGACATGACTTGCGTGAAGTGTGCCATGCCATTGTTTGACGTAACGTCATTTGGGCATGCACGGCTCATTTCGCTGCACCTCTGCAGCACGTGTCCTCCAGCATGGCGGCTTGTGACTTCATTTGCAAAGCGTCTATTGTATACATGTTCAAATCAGAACACCAGAGTGAAGTTATAAATAACCAAGCTCTGGATGAGTCCCTGAAAGCAAACTAGAGATGAAGCAAGTTAGGAGGTTAATGAAACGATTATTCCAAGAAATATGTTAGAAATAATATATGTCTCTATCTATTCTTAAAAGCAAAAGTTGACGTCTATCACCTAACATTCTGTTTGCCAGTGGTTTCATGTTCACTTTGAGCCCTTAAAAGGGAAATGTGAGAACAATTTTTCAACACAAGTTGGCTCTTTATGGGCGAATCAGCCGTAGAAATGTTTTGACAGCCGTATTGGTCAGAGCTGAAGTCCCATGGAAATCAGAAATTGCCCATGATGAGCCAACTTGCTTGGGAGATTTTTACATGGAGAGCACTGCAAGAACCGAAGAACATGTCTAGGCCCCAATCCCTCCTTGGTTAGGCCCGGCACACAGAGTCAAATCTGACTGGTTCTAACAGAACGAGGTGCATCCTCCGTCATATACAGACGGATCTTAGCCAGATACTGAGATGATGCTGATTGCACTGTCTGGGCATCTGATTAATATTCATGAGATGATACAACACACCAACCACACGACAACAAGCCATGCCATGATTCATCAACGTCTGTCGCCAAAATGTTGTGTCTGTCATCAGGGCGTCACCAGTTTCTTTTTATACGTTTTTTTCCGTCAGGGCCAAAGCCATAGCATCATTGGCCCTGGTTAAGTATGGAAGAGGCCATCTCAAGCTGCTCATTAAGTTGTGGCAAAAATTCATATGCTTGCTTATGAATATTTGGTTGTGGCAAACATAATGAGGTGAAAGAAGACAACAAGAGAAGCGACGAAGACACGAAGACATGGAGCAGGCAGTAGACCTACACTACAATGAAGAAGGAATGAGATTTGAAGGATGTAGCTAGCATCGGCAGGTTACCATGGTTACCCGCTATGACGTTACCGTGGTGATTTATGAAATTCAATGTGACAAGGTTCCCTCGGGATGCATTCTTTGAAGATCAATGAAGCTGTTTATACTCATGACACATTCCTGCCATCACATGACACACTCAAAATGATGCAGACATTTCGTCAGCAGAGAATTACTAACTGGTTCTATGTGTGGTTTTAGCTTGACCCAAATTCCCTCTGCCTGTAGTCCTTGTAGGCACCGGAGTCAGGGTCAAGTTGAAAATGGACATAGAACCAGTCAATCCTAAGCTGGGTGGGGCATTCATCATTCTGTTGGCAGTCGGCGTGGCTTAGTGGACCGATCAGCGCCAATCACCGCTGGGGTTGAGGGTTCACCCCATATTCACCAGTGTTCATGACACAATGGTAACTTTGTTGACAACATAGGTCTTATATGGGGGACATAGGTCTTATATGNGGGCAGCAGTGGTCTTATATGGGGAGGGACCACAGGTCTTATATGTGGGGAGGGACCACAAGTCAATAATAAACAGGAGCCATTCATCCAGTGAATGGTTCCAGTGCTCACAGAGGAATAAGACAAGATGATCTTATTCCAATTCCCCCATAACATTTCTACACTGTATGAATGGCTGATGAACTCTGTATCTCCATGGAGAACATCTGATGAGGCCTGGCACCTGGTGGCATCAAGCAATCAACAACAGCTACCTGTGTCTGGCTACAGATTTATTACCTCAGCCAACATGGCCAAGAGGCAGCTTGAAAATTGGAGAGAATACTGCAGTAAGCACCTAGTGCACAGAGTTTAACTGCAGTTAACAAGTCTTTGGAAAATGAATGAATAAAATGTATGATAATCTCAGTTGATTCAACTTGAACTGGAATGACATCATAGGATTCTGACGTCTGTTATCCTTAAAGACTTCTGCTGCACCATCATCATAAATGAAGGTCCCGACTCTCTCAGCCCCTTCATCTTGAGGTGATCTTCAAGGACTCATGAAGGTCACAAACATTGTCAACCGTTGCTAGCCACATCCTAATTATAGCATGCATAGGTGAAAATCCAAGATCGTATACCTGTCGCTTGGAGCTTCCCTCAGCTGGCTACAAGAGGATGCAACCAAGTTAGGGATGGGGATGGATGGGACTCTTAGAAGGGGAGGAGTCTGGCTCCCAAACCGTGGAATTTCTACTTTTTCTACGGGCTTATGACTGCTTCATTTGATAGTTTTCTGCCAAGAGTTCTCTCTCTTCACGGGCAACTCAACCAAAGAAACTTATTGGCAGTAGTTTGTCTCACTGGTCTCAGTATAATCCTAAGGAACCAATAGTAGTTTATCACTGGTCTCAGTATAATCCTAAGGAACCAGCAGTAGTTTATCACTGGTCTCAGTATAATCCTAAGGAACCAGCAGTAGTTTATCACTGGTCTCAGTATAATCCTAAGGAACCAACACTTTGTCAGAGAAAACTCCCACAGGTAGAAGTGCATTTAGTCACAGCATACAAAATATGAATTAAAAACAGAAATTGGAAAGTGTCGATGCAAATTTGGCGTTCAACTACACAAACATCTAGAGATCATGGTGTTTCACTGACACACGGGTATTGGCTACGTCTCTACACCACCTGTACTTGTAAGACTACACCATCTGTGGGAGCAAAGTAAGAGGGTGTAGCGATGTCGCAACCCTTGGTAGTGACGATGCATACATCAAGTGACAGTCCTAACATGCGGGAATCATTTGAGGTATCATCTGATGTTTTCAGGGAATGCGATTGAAATCTTCAGCCAAACATCAGGAGAGCTCGACCACAGATTGTGAGAACGAATGACATGAGCAGAATGGAGCCAGGAACTGACTCGCTAGTTGCTCTCAAAGTCAACTTGAGTATGCATCGTGTGTGACCTTGGCAGAGCAGCCCCCCCCCCCCAGGACAGCCTACAGAAGCAGAATGGTGTGGCCTACATGCCCAGCAAGGCAGGCAAGCCGTGTAAATGCTCTGACACTTCTCTAACCAACATGACACGTGGCCTACACAAGACCCTACATGCCCAACAAGGCCAAGGCAAGACCCTGTAAAACCCAACATTACACTTCCACCTACCAAGCTGTTCGTGTTTCCAGTTTTGGCCGCTCGGCGGCGCTTCAGTGGTGGGATAGAGGACGTTTCATCTTCTTCTTCTTCGCCGTCGTCTGCTTGGCGCTTCTTCATCTTCGGGGGATCTAGAAAACAACAACATTTAAACGTTGCATACATCGCACTTGTGACTGGAAGCAACTGGGCCACCAATCGCTGGTGATGTATGCGCTGCGTGCACCGTGCAAATTCAGCAACTCGGAGAAGTTAGGAGCATCCAATCAGTTGTTATGTCCTGACTGCATACCCAGCAACTCCGGTAACATCATTGAAACTCGATTTTGTCCACAAAATTGGCACTGATTAGTCGCTCGACTGAACAAAACTGGATACAAGTCACTGGAAAGTTGAACATGTGCAACTCGCTGAGACTGGCAATTTCTCAGTTCCAGTGATTTGCAAAGTTGTGAACATCGACTGTTTCTGGCGACTGATCAGTTGCCTCCAGTTTCAGCTCGTTCCGCCCAGTCATCATGGAGTTCAGTGGCGACAAGTTGTATCCAGTATATACGCTAGGCTTTAGAGCCTGTTTCAAACAGTAACGCCCAATCACTCATTCACTGGAAACCAGACCACGCAGGACTGCTGAACACCAGGAATCCGTGACTGTTGATGATTTGTTGTCCCCTTGCCACCAGCAGGTTTCTTCAAACAGGGACACTCATCAAGTGCTGATTTACTGATCATCTGTACAAGCATCTACACCAACTATTCAAATAAGACCTCGACACTGATGTTGGCTCAAGTTCATAAATGGCTGAAACCCTTAGAGTGCTGGGCCTAGAAGGTCTGTTCTCCACATACATGACATATGAACTCCCCAATACATCACCCAAGCACCACAAACCTTTCCGATAACCTTCTACACAAAACCTTAGAGCAGCCTACCACACATCATCTGTAGACAGACTCCAGTCACACACTTCAACCTTTGACAAGATCTGGGTCAACTATTCTGTATGTCTTTATCACCAACAACACATGAAACAGTGTGACCTGAATGGTCCTACCATTGTATGCCTGACATCAGCCAGCGTGGTGTCACAACACAAATCACAGACAACAAGTGATATCAAGGAGACACTTTTTGATCTAGTTTTCCACGGACACTCTGGTCTCCCCCTGCCTTGTATTACAAGTGGATAAACCAGCTTTTATGTTACACGCGGCTTGCACAGTAATAACCCAACCCTTATCAGCAGCTGAACCTGAAATATGTTATCATTCGAGTAGAACTAGCATTGGGTCCAAGATTACATGTATGAGAAGAAATATTTCCTACTTTTGTCAACAGATGTCGCCCTGAAGATCGCCGCCGCCGATTCCTTTGGTACGTTCCATCCTCGTGATCGGCGTGTCCGCCTGGTGTCGTGTTCCTTCTTCGGGTTGGAGAAATGTGGTTTTGGTGGTGCAACTTTGGCCAGTGGTGTGCCAGGTTTAGGACTCTCCGTGCGAGCTCTCTCATGTCGCGGTCGGAGGGCCATGTCCTTGCCGCTGTCAGAGCCTAGAATGAGGGATTTTGATGCCAGTATCTGACGGCAACATTCACTCAGGGTTTACCACTGGTATGCAGTGAGACTTGACTGATGCGGGCGGCAATATTATTGGATTCTTCTTTCAACACATCACCAAGGCATCACAAAGAAGGTGGTCTAGGAAAACCCGTCGGATATCGGCTGAATTATCAACAAGGGCTGGCTGTCAGATTGCTCTGCATTGATCTGCTACACTGATAACTTATTATTACACCGTACATTTCAGCTATTGAAATGTGCGGGTTCATCAACGCCATTCACACTTTCCTCAAATGTGACATCTGAAAATGTGACATCTGACGAGCTTTCCTAGAGTGCCTCACATAATACAATGAAATAATCCATGCTGTAGGCTACTGAAGGCTTATGTCTACACCAATCTAGAATATTCCACCTGTTTTCACCTCTGTTCCGTCTTCATACTGAAAATTCTAAAGTGTGAGAGCTCATCAGTGCTGCAGTGAGGGTCTGAGCTCAAATCATTATCATGTTTTATATGCAGAACAGGTTCAATACTGGGTACGGCTAATGGCGCTGTTCATTTTCGTCAATTGAGGAATCCGAGTTGTGATCCTTGAGAAAATGGAGAAAGCTATGAAGCTGCAAATTGCAGCGATTATTCTGTACAGCACAACAAATAATCCCTGCAATTTGCAAGTGCCTAGCTTTTTCTGTTTTCCCAAGGATCATAAATCAGATTTTTCAAGTGACGAAAATGAACAGCCCCTTTCAGTTCATGCATAACACAACCAAAACACTAAATCAGAATATAAATTATGCTGTTTGTAACTCACTGGCCTTCCTCGAGCGTGTCGTCGCAGCCTCACTCTGACTCATGCTGATACTTGACGAGACGAGCTGCAAAAGATAATGAGACAAAATGAGCTGGAGTGGTTGCCGTGGTAATGACCAATACAGCATCTCGGGGGGGATTGTGGTGGAATGTTGACTGGAATAGATTTGGTGGTGAAATCATACACACCATGATGTACACACACAGACAATGCTACGACCTTGGTGGAGGTCAGGGCTCTATTCAGTAGAATGCACCTCAGAGAGACTATAGCCCAAGTTCTAGAAGCCTTAACCCAAGGTCCACTTTTAACCTTGTATTCTGCCCTAAAAAACAATAGCTAATGGTACACAGAAAAGAAGCTTCTAGAATATGGCCCTGTATGTCACTGACTTCATGAAGGTCTACAATACAGGCCTAAACCAAGGACTTTTCTCGTGGGCATGACAATGGATGTCAGCTTCTGGCCTGAGAGGTATTAGCAAAACCTGGTACTGACAACGACTGTAGTCTACGCACCAATATTCAAATCAACAGCAAGTTTTGAAAGCCTTCCAAACCAAGGCCTTCACTGGTCAGCCCAGAGTGTTACACATCAAAGTCAAGCATGCCAGAAGTGACCTCACGGTCTCCTTTGTCTGCATGTCAAGGAGACGTCTGCTCCAAGCACATTATGAATGTACACTGACTGTGTACACAGTGAAATCTTATCCACACAGCAGGTATGCAGGCTGTCGAATCAGTCATAAGCTGCCATTGGTGAGGTTTCATTCGGTGGAATCTCCTCTCTCTATAGGCTACATACACTACATGTATCTATTCGTGAATTTTCAATGCTGTTCACTGCATACAGTGAATCGTTTACCTCTAACATGATGAGGGGCAGACAAAATGTCTATCTTTTTAAAGCTGAGCGTTGGATTTTAGAGCCCATAGCTTTGACGTTTAGAATCACGGACTCTTCAACATTCTGGTAGATACGTTATCCTGTGTACTATCATGTCCAATTTGTAAAAACAGAATGACCTCTTCAGTTTATACTAGTATCTGAAAATGGTATTTCATACAAATGCAGAAGACTGGCTTGATTTGGCTGACAAAGTTCATCCACATTCTGTAGAAACAACAGAACAAGTCAATTTCAGCCATCACCCGGTAGTTCCTGACCCAAGCTTCAAGCAAAGAGGACCAGGTGACACAGGGGATTGCGTTTCTGTTGACGACAAAACAGATTCCTTCCCAACCATTTTTTACAATATGCTCTCATATTTTGTACCTGTACGGCTCCATATTACATCCAAGCCTTGCACAATCTTCTACGATAAACCACAGTGAAAATATTCAACATGCGACTCACCATGTTGTGGTTAAACAGGATGTGTCTACCTGCCATATGCAATGAGAAATCATAGGCCTATATAACACATGTAGGCCTAAATGGCTGGCACATGTTTAGAGAAATTACTCCATTATACACCGGTATACAGCAGTGAGTGTCTGACCCTAAGACCACCCCAAAGTTCCTAAAAAAATCAACCCACCCCTCATACACACACACACTACATGCTACCATCTGACTTGCACACTCACTCTCAGTCTCAGACAGCAAGTAAACACACACATTGTTTACCTCTAAAACTTCAATAACACACAAAAACTGACCCAGTATATATTCTTGATGGTTCACTCAATTGTACCTGGGTGAAATTTGTGACTATTTTTGCTTCAAATTGGAGAAATTTTAGCTAGACATGTGGAAAATTCACATCACATGTGCACACAATGACAGCCTGTCTTCACAGCCAACATGGAGGATTGCCTCATTGTTGAAGGCGGGGCTTATACATGTCAATCAATTATAATGAGGGCACTGATTGGCTGTGGCTAAGCAACGATCTCATTTGTGTCAAGAGTGTACAATAGCCATTTAGATCGGGATGTGGGTTATTAATGAGATATTTGGGTCAAATTCTCAATATATTGACCGATTGAAACATGCAATTGTGCTGCATTCTTTAGAGTGTAAAACTTACTAAATAACAAAGTACATATACCTGCTGGTTTCAACCATACAACTAAAAAAGATGAGGGTTGAACCTGCCATGGGGTTAGGAAACGTGATATAATAAAAGGAGTCGTCCTCCAGAAATTAGGGTTAGGGGTTAGGGTCTGTGGGGGTAGTACGGTAATAACCAGATTGCAGCTGACCCCTCAATTCAAGTAATGACTCCAAATGATAAATCCATCATTATGTTGTTTTACTGCAAACGTACCGGTACATGACATCATTTCTCAGTGATACCAAAAAACATCCTCTCGTGTGGGCTTATAGTGCCTTTTACATTTAAGTGTCAAGGTTATCACGATTATTACCCCCAGCTATAGGTCTGTTCATTCCAATTTCATATCTCCACTCCCCGGGGAGTATTACAGTCCCAGCAGCTGATTTCAACGCTCTTGGACTAACATTCACATAGACCATCACTACCAGCCAGGTACCCCTTTTACACCTGGGTGGGGTGAAGCAAAGTGACTTGCTCAAGGTCACAAGCGAGCGTGTTTTTTTCTTGGTCAGGACTGGGAATCGAACCCGGGACCCTCTGATTACGAGTCTGTCTCGCTAACCACTAAGACCACGTCGCTCCTCACGCCGCACCTTTTTGGTGATACGCATCTCTTGTTAACTTGATGTGAAGGAGTGTGTGGGTGTGGGTGTGGGGAATCTCATAAGGTCCGAGATCAAGATGATAAAGTGATGTGGTGGGGTTATCA
>NMRB01000409.1:278096-296682 GCA_002633025.1 Notospermus geniculatus
CACTACTTTGAGGTTAGTAAGTTCGGCTACAGATGGCGATACGCAGGCCTTTCCATTTGACGGGTGCGAAAATGTGCATGCGCCTCGCAAACAGTAGAAATTCTATTGTTTGTGAGGTGCTTGCACATTTTAGCGCCCGTCAAATGGAAAGGCCTGGATACATGGAGTAAACCGCGTATTGTTCCGGTACTTTCAAGCATGCGCAATGTTGCAAGTGACCTTAAGCCACCTGTAGCCGATCATAATACTACAAATAGATCCGGACTTATTGCCATTCCACTAGAGAAAACACCATTGTTGATCCGCATCTAATTAAGATTCGGAGTATAATCGGCTATGCTATCCGAGCTTAATAGATCCGCACTTATTAGAACTGGACTTATTAAACACGGAAATTCTGTAATGGAAGCAGAATAAGAACGGACAAATACCGTTTTTTTTTGTAGTGGAAGTGCAGCTATCGTTTACATGAACTTGAAGGGAAGTCTGTCATCATGTCATACCTAAGAATTCCTCAAACAAAAGGGTGCGTAAGTGGATCTAAATAACAAAAGTGCTTGACTGATATGCTGGGTGGGTTTGGGGACTGAGGCAACCAGAATCATCAGTTCCATTACTCAACAACAGATGGCAGTGCAGGAGTTTCACTCATTGCAAATGAAACTAACTTGTGATCTGTTTAAACTCTGTTCAATAATGATGGCTACTTTAAGGAAATGAAAGACTCGCTCAGTTACCTTGGATAAAAATCTCCCCTCTTGTGTTGTTAGAAGTGACTGTGAATTTGACCTCTCCTCGCCATCGGCTTTCGCAGTTCACCATCAACACACCACATCAGGACCAGTCAGACTGAAACTAAAAACAAACTTGTCCAGCAAAGAATGGTGGGGTGCCACAGGGTGAGGGTGGCTCTAGCTCAGTACAGAATCTGCTCAGGAAAAGATGAGAACGGGGTACACATGTGTCTTCTCAGGAGAGGCCTAGGTGCTTCAGTGGGCTTGTGTGTCTATCCGCCATGATATGTGTGGCAGTCTAGGAAAACCCATCAGATGTCGCTGAATGATCAACAAGGGCTGTCAGGTTGCCTGTGCATTGATCTGCCACTGTTTACCTGTTACGTAGTACATTTCAGCTATTGAAATGTGTGAGTTCACCAAGGCCATTAACACTTTCCTCAAATGCGACATCTGGCGGGTTTTCCTAGACCGCCTTGCGTATTATTACAATGATAATCTTGGATACGGCTACATACCTCACCTGATCACAAGGTCCTTGGTATATAACAGGAACTACTGACCATCTTGGCCATGTTGGGGTGGGGTCATCCTTCTACTGCCACCTATAGGAGAGAGAGAGAGAGAGATCAGGCATCGGTTGAAATGTGTTCCTCCAGATTCATGCACGCTGGCAGATAAAGGGGGCAACAGGCTCGGGACCATCTTTTTTGTGGAAAATCTCCGAGCAGGAAATTTTGAACGTTTTAGCAACTGACACTGACTTTTAATTTTTGACGGGCTGGGTGCCTCCTTTTTGGATCTAGCCTGCTATAGGAGTACCGGTACATGTAGGTGAAAGCTAACTGGCCGATACAGGGTCTTCTACTTGTCCTTGCAAAGACACAAGGTACAAGGCACCATGGCCTTTTTTTTACTGTCCCATGCGACGGTCGTGAATAGCTAGGGATGATTTCTCCCATATTCTGGTAGCTCGACAAGAAAGTGCCTGAGGAAGACCCCGGTTGGGATCGAAAATTTGTGAAATCAGACGACCCCAAAGGAACAGAAAATGGCCTTTTTCTTTAATTTCATGGGATTTTTGTTAATTTTGAAGAAATCAGCACCCTCAAAAAAATTTCTGGCAGAGACCCTGGGAAAGGTTCCCCAAAGACCCCAAACCTGTGGTGAACCCTGCCCCTTCAATGAACAGATACTTGGTTGTTCCATCTGTCAGGATTTCCTGAACATCCCCTTGTCCTCGCAGATGAAGTCAAGGGGCTAACAAAGTAGGCCTTTTAAAGTTGAATGATGTCCCACGTCATTCAAGCATACTTGTCCTCTCATTACAGATAATTACAGGGTCTATCAGGTAGGCATCTATCTTAAATTTGCCTTCATTGGCACATGGATTTGGTCTGATTCAAGCCCATAAAAAATCGATCAAATCGGCTTTTGCGTTGTCATATCTGGAAAATTAGAGGGAAACGGACAGGATCCGTGTGCCACCAGTGAACCCCGCTAAGCCTCTCTGTTTGAACAAGCAGGACATATTTGGTGTGTTTTTCCTGAGAACTTGCATAATTTGGCTTGATAAACGAAATAATTTGCGGGAGGTCTCAGTCAAGTGTCAACAATGAAATGGTCCATGGACCATGTGCTCACTGGGTTGGACATAATAGTCTAATGACAGAGGGAGGTACATATCAGTTATGAGCAATCTGGGTCAAGTCATTCCCAGAAAAGACTTTGATGATTTTTGGGTTATGCCACCTGGCGGCCATATTAGATGTCCGATCGGGCTGCAACTTCCCATGTACATAAAGGTCATCTGCAGGGGACCACATAGCACATTGGAGCGCTTTGGGTCAAGTCGTTCCTGAGTTACAGCACTTTGATGATTTTCGAGTTACGCCACCTGGCGGCCATATTGGATGTCCGATCGGGCCGAAACTTCACATGGACATAAAGGTCATCTGCAGGGGGCCACATAGCACATTGGAGCGCTTTGGGTTAAGGCATTCCCGAGTTACAGCACTTTGATGATTTCCGGCTTACGCCACCTGGCGGCCATATTGGATGTCCGATCGGGCCGAAACTTCACATGGACATAAAGGTCATCTGCAGGGGGCCACATAGCACATTGGAGCGCTTTGGGTTAAGGCGTTCCTGAGTTACAGCACTTTGATGATTTTTGGGTTACGCCACCTGGTGGCCATGTTTGAAGTCAAATCAGGCCGAAATTTGACATGCATGTAAAGGTCATCTAGATGGAGGTAAATATCAAATTTGAGCACTCTGCGTCAAGCCGTTCCTGAGTAATAGCACTTACTTGATTTTCAGGTTACGCCACCTGGCGGCCATATTGGATGTCGAATCGGGCCGAAACTTGGTATTTTTTAAGGTACCCCTCCAATGCATGTTTATGCAAGATATGAAGTTGCTCGGTGAAATAATGACAAACTGTGGCAGGTTCGTCACTTTTGTCGAACTTTGACCTCTGTGACCTTGAAAAGTAGGTCAAATCAAAAACCCGTTATATATGTTATGTATCCTTATTAGCTACACCTATGATAAAAATTTGAAGATGATCTAGTCATTAGTTCAGGAGTTATTGTACTTTTTGTGTTTTTGGTTTCCGCCACCTGGTGGCCAAACTGAGAGTCGAATCGGACCGAAACTTGGTGTCGTGGGTCATCTGACCTAGGGGTATATATGTACCAAGTTTCAGATCAATAGCTCCAGCGGTTACGAAACGTGCCCTGCTAACGGACGACGACGGACGACGACGACGACGACGACGACGTACGACGACGGACGACGGACGCTGCACCATCGTAATAGCTCACCCCAGTGAGCTAACAAGCATACCTAATGAGAACATATAATCCAAGACGATATAATGTGAAAATAGTTATGTCTACGCTTGTTAAGCAGGATCCATGGTGACAAGTCACAGTCAGTTCATGACTCCTGGCCCGTGACTAAATAGAGGTGTATTTATCTATCAGGATATATGACATGTTAGAACCCTTTAGAAGTCATCCCCTTTTTAAATACAGAATGTTAATGTAAGGTATTAAATACTTTGGTGGCTTGTTTGGATATGTGTGGTGGATCTCATGGGAAGGAACATTATAAACAATCTCCTGAAGAGAACGAAATGGGGAGAGAAAAGGAGAGATGAGACTAGCCACCACCAGAGAACCATATCTTAGCAATGATCTAATGATAAGAATGGGTATCTCTTTTGATAATGTCCCACAAGGTGAGAGGAGATGAGAAATCAGTTTTTATGGGTGATGACGTCGAGAAGCAAGGACTGAAGAACACCAGGGGTGGCCGCATAGAAACTCCGCTAGTGCTAACGGAGCCCATCTGCCGATAGTGCTGTACATTTTTCCATACATAACACCGATAGGCTGTCGAAGCACCAGCGGAGTTTCTATGCGACTACCCCTGATAGCCTCAGATGGAACTCTGGCAAGTGTCTAAGGATAAAATGGAGATGAAGAGACCTGGTATGCCTGGTAGGCCTACAGATGGCCACAATGAGAGGAGAGGCCTACAGATGGGAGGAGAGGCCTAGAGATGGCCACAATGGCATGCCTGGTAGGCCTACAGATGGCCACAATGAGAGGAGAGGCCTACAGATGGGAGGAGAGGCCTAGAGATGGCCACAATGGCATGCCTAGTAGGCCTACAGATGGCCACAATGAGAGCAGAGGCCTACAGATGGGAGGAGAGGCCTAGAGATGGCCACAATGGCATGCCTGGTAGGCCTACAGATGGCCACAATGGGAGGAGTCATGTTTCTTTGTTTCAAAAACCTGAAGAGACATGAAGGCTACATTCCTTGATATGATCTTACGTCTAATGACATGAAAATCCCTCCAAAGTCCAAAACCAGCTTTTGAAATCAGCCAATAATCCATCAATAGCAAACACAAACAAGAGCCACTCCACAACATTGTCAACGGACAATCTGCTATATCACTGCACTCACTTGACACACAGTTTGGCCTCTTTGCGTCGTTGGACCCTCTCAGAACAGAGGGGGGTCAGAACTAATAGTCAGGCAAGCAGTAAAGAAAGGGAAGAAAACATGAAATGACATTTGTCTCAGCAACTTCTCTCTCTGGCCTCTGATACCAGTTTGAAACCGTTGTGCATCTTTCCGCCACGAAGGTTTCCTCCTACACTGATACCACTCTGTCTGATTTTTAATAAAAGTCAAATATTATCGTACCTGAAGCTTCTCTGGTGCATTCTTGTCAGACAAAATGAGATTTCATAAACCCAGCAAACCTGCACCCTTCTGACCCCAAACTTGTTGAGAATTTGGCCCTCATCCCTCACTAAACCCCTCTCCACGCCCCCCACCTGTAAGTCACATGAACCGACACACGGTGGCATGCCAATTAAACCCCTAATTCACTCATTGTCCAAAAAATCACCATGAGATCTGATAGAGTGTTACACTGTAATACAATGTTGGCCTTCCAACCAATTATCACATTTCAACCCTATTCATGCTGTATGCACGACCTGTCCAGATTAGTGTGGTCAGTCGGCCGGATCAGGCCCTCATTGGCTGGGACCTTATTTAAATAACCATGAGAGTGAGAGAAGGGTTTATGTGACAAGAAGGGCCACATATATCAGAGATTGGTCGTGTGATTTGAGAAGGGAAGAAGTGGTCTGATAGATCAACTGAAGCCAAGCTGTGGAGTGGAGATCACAAGAACCACATCGACGGAGTGAGGACGCCTGAGAGTTGATGCGATACCAGGGCCTAGTTTGTTCAGAGAGGAGACAAGCTATCAATAAACTGTGACATTTGATGAGTTATCTGATTACAAACACACGAATACAAGGAAACGACAAACTTTGATCGAGGAATTCCAGCAAGCGAACCGAATCAACTCAATTGCGGGATCCCTCTGATGGTAGAAGCTGGAGTTGATTGTGACCAAAGCATAATATCTCTGATATAACTGCCAACCATATCAACGTGGGACAAGCTGTTATGATATTTTATTGATTGAAACCACGACAAATACAAGGTAAGGATCATCAGTCGTTCATATCCCACATTTCTGATATTCTGGTGAAGGGTTTTCGTTCATTTTTGGTCAATATGGTATCGGTAACTCGTATACATTGTAGGCCTACGAACTACAAAGACAAATTTTCACTTGTCTAGCCACAAAAAGTCATGAGGCATCAACATTCCGAGAAACTTGTAAGATCTTAAAGACTGTCTCCCTGAGGGACACTTTCATGGCCTCGTCTCCTGATGATCAAAGGAGGCCAACAATGGGCCGTTCAGAGTCTGTCTATTGTGTGATGAGTGGAGCTGTCCTTAAGACCCGTCAGGTCAAAACACCTGCTTCTTTTGATGAGAGGACACTTGAGGTTACGTCCAAGCAGGTGGATGAGGAGATGAGGGCAGTCACGGGGGGGGGGGGGGGGGGCANTCGATTTTTTCAGTGTAAACAGGCCATCTGTAACCTGCTTGAATTCAAAGTGGGCTTGGCCCGGGTCGAGCACGGCACACTTCAATCAGCCGAATGTAAAAGGGGCCTCATCAGCATTGTACACAATACGTATTTTTCAAATATCACTCCCCATATAAATTTGCAGCTGTTTTTCCAAGCTTGAAGTTTGTACACTCAAAGCCTGTGTCAACTCATTTCAATGGATTATGTAATAGCTGTGACTAAATACTCCATGAATAATCCACGAGCGCTGGGTTATGAAAACTTGCTACCAGAAATGTGGGCAGTGTTTTGTTTGTTCATTAATTTGACATTTTTTATCACCGAGTTCAATTAACCGTGATCCAGGTGGCGCTAGAGATGATCTCATTCTTCAAGGTACAAAATTACAACGTATATGTATATGTTATCAGGGTTTCCGCCAGAAAAAAAAAAGAGGGTGCGGACCCCCCCCAAATTTTTTTGTTATGATCTCATTCTTCAAGGTACAAAATTACAACGTATATGTATATGTTATCAGGGTTTCCGCCAGAAAAAAAAAGAGGGTGCGGACCCCCCCCAAATTTTTTGTTTGAAAAAAAATCTTTTTTGAAAAAATTTTTTTTGAAAAATTTTTTTGTTTGAAAACATTTTTGTTTGAAAAAATTTTTTTTGAAATTTTTTATGGTAAAATTTTAAAAAAATTTTTAAAAAGGTTTTGAACGATGTTTGGTGCCATTTTAGGCGTATTTTGAAGCATGAAATCGTTTCGTCCAGCATGTCATGGAAAAATGGTTACCCAACATTTTTGAGGGTACGGATCGATCCGTACTCTGGAAAAATTTAAGGGTACAGAATTTTACCCATTTTACCCTCTGGCGGAAACCCTGCTTATTTTCTCCAAACTGGAATTGCATCTCACTTTCTGCTGAAAGTCTCAAACCGCTTTACAGAATTAGCCCATCACTCCAGAAACCTTTCTGGGGAACTCAAGGAGCAGCTCATTCAGTGCTCACTTGATTCTTTCAGACCAGTTGAGAGGACACAGTGGCGAATCGATCGGGTATCGAACCCGTGGCCTCCTGGTCACGGGTCTGACGTTCTACTGGTACTACCCGCCTTCACCAGTCATGAAATCAGATATTTTGTTCAGACATCTTTTTTGATATCACTCTACCTTAGTTTGTTCAAACACATTCATATCAAATGAGGACAAATGAATATCATGAGAAGTGAAGTATTTGAGATATCAAGTCCTGGTGAGAGAAGAGAGAACTGGGCTAGGTCAGCCTATAACTGGGTTAAATGCCCAAAATGAAATCTCTCTAGAGTCAGATATGTTTTATTGATACCACATCAATCATTGTGGGTTATGAGATCAGGGAGAGAGGTAGGTTGATATTTCCCGAATAGTGCCAATGTGAGCACATTTTGATTTCAAATATGTAAAACCCCTACAGGAATTTATCAAGGCCTGTAGGAAAGGCCTATTCACCTTATCCTGGCACTCAGGGTCTTCACAACTGGCTCCCCTTCTCACACTTGGTCATAAGACAAAGGTATGATGGTAAATGACCTGAGATTCTCAGGATGAGTTCACCTGAAAATCAGATTGCCCAGTCATTCAACCTTCTTAGTTTTTCATAGATTTTTACCTTCGATTTGTAATATTTGTGAGGTGGTCTCGGAAAACCTGTCGGATGTCACGTTTGAGGAAAGTGTTAATGGCCTCGGTGAACCCGCACATTTCAATAGCTGAAATGTACTACGTAACAGGTGAACAGTAGCAGATCAGTGCACAGGCAATCTGACAGCCCTTTTTGATCATATTCAGCGACTTCCGACGGGTTTTCCTAGACTGCCACACATTTTGTTGAGATGTGTGAAATTAGTCACTCCCCCAGAGAGATGACCCCCTAGGGTACCCCAGCCCACCCCAAACTGAAGTCACCTGGGGGTCATAGAGATAATGTGATATATCCTGTGGTCACTGGCAGGGGTCCTTTAAAAACATGTTTGAAGGTATTTCCAAAGTTACTTAACGTTGCTGTCAAGAGGGACATTGCGCCATCAACTGTGAAATTTTCTTATTGCTAACAAACATGGGCAGCATAACATAACCCCTCGACAAAGGGAGTGATAATTTCAAAAAAGATTTGGGTAATTATACCCTGTTGCTAGTCAGAGAGTCTCCACGACTATTTTTTGGATTCCTTCATGCAGAGAGAAGTCGAACAGCACCTGCTGTCCGTACATGAGAATGTCCATATTAGCAGGGGGTATAACATGACAAAAAACTTTTTGTTTCGCATGTGATCGTGAACAAAGCCAAACCTGTCAAGCATTCCTCCCTCTCAGAGAAGACTTATGTGACACATGTTCAATTTGTATAGACAGGAATGAAGGGCCGTGAAAAGGGTCTTTAGGGGTCTGACGTAAGAATCAATCGATTGAGAAGTAAGCCTTTGTAAGGGTTTTAAGAGTTGAGAATTGATTATGCTCTGGTGATTGTATTTCATGTCTCACTGGAGACCCTAACGATAGGATTTAGGCCCTTTGTGTCCTGATATGTGCCCCTGCCCGCCAGCAAAGTTAATTTGATGATATAATCATATACTTTTAATACCTTAATGTTGTTGACATGCTTGGTGATATTGTCAGCTCTTGATTCGAGGAAGGCTTCTTAGAATTTACTGACGTTGGCTTTTGCACAATAAAGACTGAATTTTCACCACTCCTGTTGGGGGTTTGTGAGAAGTGGTTCTGAGGTGTGATTGTTTACAGTAAAGCAGGATCTCATTGAGTAGAGTAAGTATTAATCAGCACAGGGATGTCAGGAATGGGTTTGAATCCAGTGAAGTATTTCCTCCAACAAGAGCCAGTATCATTTGGCATTTCCTTGGAGAAATTCCTCCAAGGCATTTCATTATAATCTTGCTCATGATGAAGGTTCCTTTCTCTGCAATCATTGTGACACTGAATGAAAATTTCAGTTCACATCCAAAACCAAAGTTTAGTTCAAATACATTGTACTTTCATAATGTCAACCAGCTTACACCAAACCTACATGCCAGCAGAGAAAGTGACTGAACTGATCTAATTAGCACAATTAATGTGGAATACTGAGTTAAGCTGATTAGAAAGGTAATTGGTAACAAAATGTCAGGAACAAACTGATAAACTAAACCACAGCAATCTCATAAACAAGGTGAGTTAATTAAGTCATTCATGTGTCACCTCCAAGCCCCACCCTGAGCAGAATAGACAACTTGAAAAGGACACTTTGTGAACACACTCCAAACAAAACAAACAGTTCTACCTCACTTGGCATCAATTACCATAATTAGCCCCTGGTGGATAGTCAGATATAAGGCTTGATCATTCTCAACTCCCTCAGTCTCAACTTGAGTTTTGTCCAGATCACGTCTCCTGAAATACTCACCGAACACAGAAATAACTGTCATCATGAAAAGGAAGAACAGTGTGGAGGTGGCCAAGGTAGGGACTCGATTTCACATTGAGGGTGTCCCATCAGTGGAGAGGTTAATGAGGGTGTCCCATCAGTGGAGAGGTTTATCAAGCAGTAAACTCCGATTTTCATATTCTGTCTCCCTGTTAAGAATCTTGATTGAAGGGCATCTGACTTATAATTGGGAGATCTGATTTCTGGTTTGTGATCATTACCATGTCTCCAGTGGAGGGGTTTTCAGAAGGGAGGGGGCAGAGTTACATTTGGACGAGGAGGTGTCCTAGATATGATGGATTATTTTTTTCCACGGAGGAGGTGTCCTAGAATTGAGGGGTCATTTTGTTTTTGGTCGAGGTGTCCCAGATTTGATGGATCCTGCTCAATTCCTTTTGGAAGAGGCACCAGGGAAGAGATCTGATAAAAGCATTTTGGTTTAGATTTTGGTGGTTGGTATTTTTTAGGTGTACGGAGTTGATAACACGTCCATGCATGGGAGGTGTGGGATTGGCCAGGAGAACCTCCCAGCTTGACATTCAAAGGTGAAGGAACCTCCACATGGAAAATGTTTTCAGTTTTAGACAGCAATCACTGTCCAGGTGGGAAAAAGGACCATTTCACAACCGGCTTGGATGAACAAAGCCTGTGGTTGAGAAATCACCATCTGCTCACTTCATTCCTTATCAAAGATTAAGCATGTTCATTGTGTGATGAAAACTTTGTGATTATACATGTATAACTAGGAATGCTGTCGTAACAAGTCAGCCATGCACTGTGTGACAAGAATCCAGATAAATAGAGCAGTAGGTGGTGTGGCTATGACTGCCTGCAGCCTGTCACTGAACTACTGGGTGGAGCTATAACAGGCATTTTATCTGAAAACAATGACTTCAACAGCAACGTGTCCGTGAACAAAAAGTAAGCAAGTATCATTTCACGAGGTTAAGAGACTAGGATGTGTCGGAACACAAAGATGCAAGCGCCATCTAGTCGCTATCAGAGGAAATTCATTCAGATTTTTCTTATTTCAGCAGACCACTTCCCATCATCACCACGCCGACCTGTACCATTTCAGGACTAACCTTCTCCACATTCTATCTTTTCAGATGAACAAGAAAAGCTCCATGGAAATAAAGAAGAGGGAATTAACGGCCATTGAACGCTTGAAACGCTCCCAGGGAATCCAAGCCCCATGGCAGTCGATGTGCGACCAAGAAGTTCTTCATTATATCCAGGCGCTGGCGAACTCTATTGGTTGTCCTGAAGAACATTTCTTCTTTCCGTTGTTATCGATCACAGCAGCCCTCGTCAGTCCAAACGCATCCGTCTACATCACAGAATCCTGGCAAGAGCCCGCTGTGTTATGGTTTGCCGTCTTAGCCAAGCAGGGAGAAATGAAGGCGCCCTCTATGAACATTTTTCTCAAAGCACTCGCTAACATGGAAAGACGCAACAAAGAAGAGATGAACGATCATGATGACGCGAGCCTCATTCTGGATGAGGTCGACTACAGCCAAACAACGCTTCGTGAAACGCTTACACAACACAACAATCGCCTCCTCCTGGTTGCTAAGGACTTGTCCTTCCTGTGTCGACAGACGTTTGACAAGAATCCCGCGGACCCGAAGGATAGGGAACGGAAACACGTGCTGTCATCTCTCTACAATGGTAACGATCCAAACTTCACCACTGCTGCAGACGCAATGTGTTTCAATGTGACCGGGTTCTTCAACCCAAAACGTGCCCTCGGGATGATGACTGTTGAAGACATTGATCCCGTCCTCAGTCACATCATGTTCTCGTGTCCTCTTGAGCGAGACTGTTTCATGGAGGACCTCCAACCGATGCCATCGTACCTGCCGCCACTCTCCCTCGTCTTCCACATCATTTACCATGGCAACAGGCTCAAGACTCGCTACCAGTTCAACGCTGATGCTCTCATTACTGTGAATGAATACCTAAATGATCTGATCATGCAGAAACGTGCCGTACCTAACGATGAGACAAAACGTTATATCTTCACCAAGGCCCGTGCTCAGTTCTGCCGCCTCGCTCTCATCTGTCATATTCTTCGAGATGCAATGCAAGAAGCCATCGTGCGATGTGAGAAAAACTCGGAGAATGCCGGGAGTGAAGAAGAACTGTACGCTATCAACAATGATTGGAAATCAACTATCATTTCTATTGATGCCGTGCAGCAGGCGAAAGAAATCATGGTCTACTTCATCGAACAGAAACTGAACCTACTGCCAGGAACAACAGAGAATAATGCAGTCCCAGAGCCAGAGGTTGCCAGTGAGCCACCACGTCAAGCTACAGCTAATACACCGTACAGACAACAGGCCCAGTGGTCACACCCGTCAACAGCTAAAGACATGCCACCGACCATGCCCAACATGAATGCACTACACGAGATGCATAACTCGGCCCGGGAGTTTCTCAACCACATGACCAGCTCAAGGGAAATGCAGAATCATTTCCGTGCACAGCAGGGAGTCCACACGCCACAGTCACGTCGCTCTCCTGCGTTCCCAGCGAGTATGAATCCCATCATGCAACACATGAATGGATTCGCACAGACAAAAGCCGCTCTGGCAGTACCGAGTCTCGTCACAGCATTGCCAACCTCGTCACCAAACATGATACCGCTTCCACATCACATGACGCCACCGACCAGCAGTTCAACACCGATCAACATGGTCAAACGTGAGGAGGACGAGAAACCGTTGGCCTTGACCTCAAAATTACAGCACAGCGGAACAAATCGCTCGTCTGGACATCAGCGTAAAAACCCCAACCCTCATCAGGCAAACATCCGCTCTCCTAACATGGAAGGTGCCACCATTCCCACCAATATGATCAAGGTCTGTGGACGCACACCCACCGTTGTGGGAATCGAGGGTGAGAATGGAACATTCCACTATGATTTCAGTAACTTACTACCATACGCTTCGAAGAATCTCCGTAGTTTATTGACATCTGGCCACAACGAGATTAGTGCATCGATTGTTGCAGGGCGCCACCTGATGCCGCCAACAAAAACCCCAGGGACTGAAAATCGCTACAAAACTGAGGCAGCTGTCGCATATCTACAGAAGGTCGCCGAGCTCGGGTTTGGTACGATCTACCGGACGAATAAGAAAAGTACGGTGTTCAGGAAGAAAGCATACGAAGATCTGGACATTGAGAACCGAAAAATTCTTGAGAAAATTCAGGTGACGGAGCAGGCGTACAAACGGATCAAAACCGCGATGAGCGATGTCGACAAAGCTCGTCGCCGTGACAAGTTACCGATCACCATGGCGCCGATGAATGGCGGCTATGATCACATGGCGTTCATGAACAGTCTTAACCTTGCCGCAGCAGCCAACAACAATAATCACATCAGCCCACTCAGGTTGAAGGAACAACTCCAAGTTAAAGATGATCGCGACATGATTGGCGGCGGTGATCTGATGATGGACATCGACACAGGTTCAGAACACAGCGTTAGTATTAGTAATCCAGCAAGTGTTGCCAGTGCTCAGTCAAACGTTGTGCATCATCCACCAAACATTGCCAGTTCTCCACCAAGCATACCTAACGATGTCCCAGCTTCCCACCACTTTGTCATGTCACCTTTAAATTTGAAACGCGAGTCGTCCACCACACCCGAGGAGCAGACCGGCCGGTGAGGAGTTGAACGGGAATTTACAACGAGACTTTTCCATGACAATGTGCAACATTTTTTATGTTTAAATTTTGATTCGTGTGGCAGTACAACATAGGACACTGCGAACAGTGGTGTTGACTTTGCAAGAAACTGCTTGAAAGTGAACGAGCAGCTCAATTTCATCATCCTTCTTCTGTCCTCTCTGACAAATTCAATCAATCAATTCAAGAAGGCATTTTTATCAAGTTGTTTTATTCTTGTCCTTGTTCTTGTCATGACTTACCAAGTGCTCAAGTCATTTTCTACCATTGTTTTGTAGTTTAGTTTCGAAGACTGCCACAGGTGGCAGGACCCATCAGCCTATTTCTGTGATCATTGGCCAAGTGCAGCCCAAGTTCTAAGTAATGTGATCAAGTATATCAATATCAAACAAACTAGGCATAGATATCGTAGGTTGTAAACTGTATGTATTTCTAATCCTGACATGAACTTATCAAATATTGTGAAACATACAGTGTTCACATACAATCTTTGAGCTGTCGAGAGAATAACCTAAGAATTTATAAATATACGGGTGCAAAGGACGAAGTCCCCACAGTCAAGGTTGACATCTCAGATGATTTATAAAATGTTTATTTAACCGTTCATTCCATCCTTTGTAAATCAGAAGCAGCTGCTGATAAATCAGACATCTTCTGCCTCAATTGCTCATTATTATAATTTATGTACATATCATTTCCATATTTATCTTTGTCATTCTCATTGTCATTGCATAATTATACGATATTCATCAAGTCTTATTCACCTCTCAGAACAAGTCAGAACTGGTCAGTTTACTTGTCAGGGAAGAAGCAAAGGGATATGAGAAAACTGACAGAGCTGGGAATTATTCTGAAAGGTGTATTGGATAAAGACTTCTGGAATTGATTCATGGCAGTGTTTTCACTGATGTAAGATTTAGAGTACGCGTGGAGAATCGTGGAGCCAGTACCCCGTACAAGCCATGATATTGGCAAGCAAGGTGACATTTTTCTTATGTTGTGTTCATTCAAAAACTGCTGATAACAAACTCAAGTATAAACCAGTATTTTTATTTTACAAACCTGTCATACAAAATTATGTGAACATGTGAACTGGTAGAAGTAGACATTTAGGGCCGATTTCACAAAGGGTGTTTAAGACTTAGACGCGTGTTACTTACTAAATGCACGCACTTCCACCATGCATTTGACGAAGTTACACTCGTCTCAGTCTTAAACACCCTTTGTGAAATCGGCCCTTGGAAGCAGAAATAACGATGATCGCTGATGACGCCCTCTATTCAAACATGACCTTAGTGCCCTTGGGGTGACCCCTCAAGGTCGTGTTTTAATAGAGGGAGCAACAGTGACAGAAGATATTAAAAGGGACATTAGATAATTGTTGATTCGTAAACTGCACTGTAAATGATTGGGCACCTTAAGTTGTATATTACGGTTCAATTCAGTAAAGTGACACGGGTGAAAGCCACTGTAAATGGTCAGCAACTGTAGATTTAGCCACTGTAAATGGTCAGCAACTAGAATTTGCTGCGTCAACTTCCAGATGGACGTCATGTCAAACAATCACCATGGTGATATTCCATTGTCCGATTCCATTATGGCTTCATGATTTGTCTACTGTTGACATTTCATTCAAACCTCCTGACGATTTGATCAGGTTTTACAATATAACGGTAGCTACTGGTTCATAACAGATCAATTTCAAATTTGATGCTGGTATAACATTCTCAGCTGTTGTTACCCAGGCAGGGTAGTGCTTTTAAACAATAAAATATTGTACTTTTGTATTAGTGATATGTTGCTTCGTCTTCAAATCATTTTCTGGTAGGATTCTCCCTCTCACTTACGAGCTGCTTTGTCCCAAAGTTATGTTTTACTCACAACAAGCAGAGTTGCAATGAGCAGTGTGCACAAGAGTTAGTCAGTTGGCCTCTGGCATATCTGTGGCAGCTGTATCATGGACCAAGCCTCGCCGATTGCGACTGCCCCAGGCCTTCTGTTTTGAGGCGAGCGAAAAAGTGCATGCGCCTCGCAAACAATAGAAATTCTATTGTTTGCGAGGTGCATGCACTTTTTCGCTCGCCTCAAAACAGAAGGCCTGCTGCCCTGCCTGCTACTGATTATAATTGCCCAGGCCTAGGTCTAGTCTCGGCTAGCTAAAGTTCAGAATCCCAAATCAGAAGTGACGTAACATCAGGCATGAAACACAACCACAAAATGGAAAAAATGTTACAATTTGCGGCTTATTCTGTCAACTCAATAATGGGGATGGCGCAATTTTTTTATCCTGACCGGTCGGCGCTGCGAGCAATGGATGTGACCTGAGCAACGTCATTTCCGGTGCTGACGTTGCGTCATGAGAAAATTACCTGTACATTTTTCTACAGAAATAATGACACAAAAAACGTTGCTAGCCTATTATCTCCATCGTATCTCTTATTTATTTGTTATTTTAAGAAAAAACGTAATGAGATTAAAAGAATTTCATCTGCTAGCTACACGATGATGTAAGTTTTACTGTCGGGTGACCAAAACAAATGGGTTATTTTCATGCCAGAAATAAATGAAAATAACGTTAGAAAAAAACGGTGCTAAGTAGGCGGCCCGGCTACACTACAGCACCGTCCTCGACATTGACGACCCTCGGCTCAGGGATGTCAAACTGGTTCCCTCCCCACTCTCTCCAGAAGCATCAGAGTCTGTTGCAGGCCTAACCTAACCACTAGTAGTACCCAGGAGCCCTACTAGCTACATCATGCACGTGCATCATCAGCATCAGCACAGCACTGACAGCAGCAGCAGCAGCAGTGTGTGAGTGCAGTGACTGTTGGTCGGTGTGGAGTGGAGGTGGACAGACAGTCACACACAGCAGTCAGGAACTTTTGCCGCATCGGGAGATCACCTCCCGATTGGGATTTTGCATCTCCCGACTGGGAGGTTGTGTCCGAAACGGGATATTGTGTTGTAATTTTTTGTTGCTTGAACAGGAGGAATGTCTCGATCAGGCAGTTCAAAATCTAAGAACTGACTTGCGCATCACATCGCGCATTTGCGCATGGTCGTAACTAGTGGAAAACGTGAAACAAAGATCAAGGTAAGGTTTGTGTGAAAAAAATTTCTGATTGAAGTAAATTTTCTGGCCGATTTGATGTTGATTTTCCCCAATATTTGACGAAAGTTGGGAAGGGAAGAGAACATTGAAATCCCAATTGGGAGGTGTACGAAAACTCGATTCGGTTATTACCTCCCGACTGGGAGTTTTTTCGATTGGGAGGTCACCTCCCGATGCGGCAAAAGTTCCTGACTGCACAGTCATGACAATCATGTTTTCAACTCTACATTCTACAATATCGACGCCTGACATCCCTTGGATTCGACCGATATACCTACTCTGCGTCAAACTATGCCTTTTTCGCGTCGAACTTTATGTCAAATGATGAAAAAATGCCCGTGAAAAAAGAGCTTGCTGTCAAAACAGAACGGAGGCAGCCATACTTGATAATAACTTGTTACAATGTTTCTCATTGGTTGATCGACCCTATTGTGGTTTCACCTTCATGCGCTAGAGTGCAGCACCTGACGGTAGAAGATGGACTAATCCTTTGACCTCCAGCCGCTCGAGGACAGGGGACCAGTGTACATGTGTTGGTTTCAGACACCGCCGCCAGGGGCTGGAGACGGGTTTACCGATACTAAGGCCAAAAAATAAAGTATTTGTTTCTTGTCCGCGCCCGCGTCATTCCCAGATCCTCCGCATCGAAATTTTTTTTCTCACCAATTTCAAATTTCCCACTTTGTTTACGCAGCGCCTTCTATACAATGCACAGTATATGGGGCACTTGAAATCATCTTTATTTTTCAAGAAATCTGTACTTTAAACATGTAGAGAGATAGTTTGCTGGTAGTATTCCCCCCATCCATGAAGAAACGGAAACAAAATTAATAGAAAATTTAAAAAAATCGCATGCCCGCATCAATTTTCGCTGAGTTGCTGGACTAAGAAACAGACAATATTTTTTCCGGCCTTTCGGAAGCGAAATCAAGGCTCCTGTCGCTGTCAGAATACCAGGGTAGCAATCGACCATTTTTGACATCTATATCATGATGATCGGCTACTACATCTGTATCCGGACAGCAGCGTCTCCGTTCTGAGGCAGATAATTCTGTTATTCAGGAATCAAATTCTTCATTGGCGTTTTTTTCAGACGTCGTCAACAGCCGGCGGTGCTCATACTCGGTCCTCGACGAATAATCCCATGTTTACACAGCAAAACCTTTTTCAGTGTCCGCCTGAACCTCGTCCCCGTCAAGCAGTAGATATAGAAATTGACAAAACTATTAAAAAGACCGAGAAAATACGCGGCCGATAGGGCGTAATTATACATGTAAAAGTCGACAAGTGTTACCCCTCCTGGGGCGTATGACCGAATGATACCGGCGATCTGGACAACTGACCCTGGTAGCTCTAGGATGATGAAGACGATCACAACTGCCAGAACACGGATGGTTGTCGCCTTGACGTTATCACTGGCTCTCCCGCCACTGGTTGTCTGCGTCTGGCTCATGAGAGTCGCCGAATGTTTCAATGCGGCGAGCAGACATCCTGAGAATATCAGGCGTTCTTACTGCTCGCTCCCTTCGTCACCGCAGACAAACCCCTGAGAGATTTCGCTTGATTTGCTGGAGTACTTGGCGCCTGAGAAAATGCGCCCAATCAGCGAACGCCATTTCTGAGTCACCTTAAGATGACAGTCATTACACGTAGATTGTACCGTAGTGTCACGCACAACACTGTGCTGAAGTACCTCAGCTTCCCCACCTCAGCCTAACTAGAGATCAGTTACACGTATACATGTATAGCGGCCCTTGTAATATTCTCAGCCAAGCAGCTGACACAGCTGACCTAGTTATGCCAGGCAATTAACCTATCCTACACTGCTGGATTCAATCTAAGTTGAGTTCAGCCTATCCTACATTCATCGCACAGAATGTATATCATTCTCAGGCCACACGTCGCGAAACTGGAGTTGATTTCATGTTCAGACCTGCTGGGTCAGCTTTGTTACCTGCGTAGTTCATGTGTAACAATCTGTGGCCAACTTAGGATGAGATGGTGGGGATGAACATTTGCTGGAATGGCTTTGATACTCCACCGATTCAGGCGAAATCTCTCAGGGGTTTGTGTGCGGCGACGAAGGTAGCGAGCACTAAGAACGCCTGATATTCTCAGGATG
>NMRB01000409.1:305500-322585 GCA_002633025.1 Notospermus geniculatus
CCGCCACTGACGACATCGTGATCGTAGGAGTCAAGAATGCGGGTGTGTCGAACTTTTGGCTGCCGATATTGTCATCATACCATGAGACATGAAAAATTACTAAATATCAAACACGTGAAAAGATATTTGGTAATGAAAAAAAAGTTGCGGGAAAGAGACGCGTCGAATGTCATTCGCCAACTCGCCTTCGACCCACCGCTTTCCCAACTGGTGGAACTCCCAGGTTGGAGGCCTAAATTCCAATAAGATCTGACTGGGTTAAAACAGCGTTCAATAACTGAAGAGACATGACCATTGTCAAATATAACCTCACAAAAGCGAGCTTTGGCGGCCTTGCATCCTAGGACGTCGATTCACTGTCGTCACACACCTGTAGGTCTACCAGGATCACAGATAGAATCGCACTGGCATAATGAAGTAAGAAACTAGAGATCCCAAAGTCACTAAAAACTAAGATCCATGTAGGGCCTACGAAATTTAGATCTCCAAGGAGGAGGGCCATATTCTTCCGATACAGCCACCATCGGCCGCCCATGACGCGCGAACACGTGGACTCATTTGAATTTCCCGCTTCTATAAGTAGCTAATGCGCATGCTCATCGGCAAACGTGACGTACTTCCGTAAACAAGAATTTCAGGCAATTCATGGTTTTTTCACCATTTCACGGTCTATTTTGCCACAAAATAGAAAAAAATACGCCAATGATGTTGTAGAAGTCTTTAGTATTGTTGCCAGTTAAAATAAATCACTTGAATCGCATGTAAATGATAAAAATCACCGTGCTGTCTGCTAACAAGGACGCACAGACAAAGCTGCATGATGAGCATGCATGATGATGTACACAGTCCACCATGGATGTCACAGTCACAGTCACCATGGATGGTCACAGTGACAGTGCTAGTGTACATAGGCCTATAGGCCTACATCTGAGTATACTTAGTACAGTACCCTAGGCCTATGGGGTATGGTAGGCCTACCTATGAGCTCATAAAATAAAAGCCTATTGAGAATGCATTGAAATGTCCGCTTGTAAAAAAGGCAGTCATAAGAAAAAGTAAAGGAAACTGTGTCAGCAGAATGTTAGTGTTCCACTTCCTATGCTCAGTGCTGAACGTTTTACACAGTATCAGCAGGTATGATCCAGAGATCCAGCGCGTATTAGGAGTAAGCCACGTGAATAAGACAAATATCAAGGATTGTACGCGTAATACATACAATGACAGGCCTGCATAATTCACCAAACTATAGGTCATTTTACTGCTGGGGCACTGTCACCAATGTACATGTACCCATCCTCATCCGAAAGCAAGATGCCAGACATTCCACCAGAATCAGGCCAGCATCATCTAAAGCCTAGCTAGTCATAGTCTTGGAATTTCAGTCTGACCCAAATGACCCTAACCACACAATGTGTTTTGAGAAGGCATGTTCATGTAGGCCTACATGTAAATGTGGCTTCTGTTTTAGAATTAGAAAGTAGCTGCATGTAGAGTTTGATCCAAAAGAAATAGGCCTATTCATGTTGCAGGCGAGGCCAAAGGCCTACATATGGCAGGGGTCCGGAAAGAAGTTAGTTTATTGAACAACAAATACATTGACACTGAAATAACCAAGGTCAGCATCAGAAAGGGTTTTTGAATCCATGATGTGGTTGCAGATTCTGCAAAAATGTAGGCTACCGGTATTAAATAAATTTTCACAGTTCATGGGCTCTATATGCCTGATAATGTGACATATAGCAGTAAGTTTAGAATATAAATCTCACAGGAAGTCAATTTGAAATTGATTTTTAGCCATGCAATAAGTGATATGCCATTTTTTAAATACTCCCTTTCAAAATCATAAACCATCCCATGTGACAAGCCCTTTTAATTTAAAAACCTTAAAGGATAATTCAACCCCTTTTCAGTCACTTGTTGACTTCCCAAGTCCCTGTAAGGGTATAATTATAAATTAGGTATGAAATGCCATCCTGCATATTTAATGGGCAGGATTGGGTCAAGCAGATTACAGAACAAAGGGGTCTCTCATCTGAAAGTTAATTAAGGGACACTAATGCACTTCACAGAATTAATACACCATTTTATAGAATGAAAGCATTTAATCTTCGGCTTGTTCCTGGACATACCCAGCAATGACGGAAATGCCCAAAATAGGCCATGTCCCGGTCGTTTCTTTTCTTCATTCATCCCAGACACTTTACTTAAACAAGACAGTGACCATAGGCTTAGCTCAATATGGCTTCCACATGTAAAGTATGGGCTAACGATTGCTACCTGTGTACTTCTAGTTCCTCCATTCTATTCCATGCCAACCTGTGCATGGGTTGAAAGCATAAGCACTCAGACCATCCTTTCATAAGCAGTGTTCTCCGCATGGCTTTTTGTACTAAGGGTGGCCCACCCTACCTTGGCATGTTACCACTCTACCTTAGAAGTAGGCCTATAGCCACCCTACTTGCAGCCCAATTTTGTAATGGTTTTCTATTACACCCCCTACCTTAAATTGGTGACCACCCTATCTTAATTTGCAAAGTAATGGGAAATCCTGGAATTTCAAGGGTACCACCCTACTTTAAGAAATCCTGGAGAACAACCTGAAGTCGGATTCCTCCGTCGTCCAGCCATTCCCAGTCAGTCGGCCACGCCCCCGATTCGAGCGTCATTCTCTTGACACCGTGACGTCCTGTTTACCTCATTAACATAATATTCGCGGTGTTTTCAGCGAGACCAAACCCCACTTCGAAGCGGGCAATATTTTGATATTTAGCAATGATATATTGATGTGAAGCAGCAAAAGTTGAACAGTTTGGTAGTTTTCCTTTGTTTTAATACCAAATGTTTGCCAAGATATGGTGATAAACTCCCGTACGGCGAGTTTGAATGGGGACGCGCGCACCGAAGTCGAGGAAATTTTCCAGGGGATTCCCCGCATTTACAGACCGAGTGTTCATCGAATACTGCAGTGACCAACACCAAAAAGTGGTATTTCGTGGCAAATTCTATTAAGATTGAACGCTGCAAAATTCACGTTCATTTGTTTGTCAACACGCAAACGAGTGCATTTTTTCTGAAGGTCGTCAGTCCCCCGTTGTCACACATGCCGACAAACATTGCCGTAACCCATGGAAACGAACTTGCCGAAGAAGATAAAAATCGATTTCAAAATGGTGGTGTTGACCAACATCGGTGAATTTTACCCACGTTTAACTTGGAATTTCTATGCAATGCGATGTCAAGACCAGCATTCTATCCTCAAAGCATCTGTATTCCACCTCAATTTGGACAGTGACATACATTCTGGGCGACTCAGGGGAATTATTTACGAGTTGTACGTCGTTATCCGTAAAATTCAGATCGGACCTTGAATCAGCTGATCAGTGACTGTAGTGTATCACATCAGTGCATGTACATGTATGTCCTGTACACAACACAATGCATAGGCCCCACCCAGCAAGTGTCCTCTGCGACGGTGTGTGTTTATGTGCGAGGCCTTCGTGGATGACCGACGGACAATAGTTATCCCCTGTCACGCTCTCACCCGTACACAGCGACAAGAAAAGCATGACATTTTAAATCTGACAAGACTGTGAATGTGATTGTGTGAAGACAACAACAACATCCTCCTGCTGAGTGATCAATCCACATCCAAAATATGCTGAAAATTATGATTACCTGTACCTTTTCTCAGATTATTCTGCAGAATCTTGAATGTTTCAGTAAAACTTTCCTTGATCAGCTCATAATTATTTTATTGTTTCTTCATTTCTACTTTGTTTGAAGTTTTCAGATGATGCAATTGCAAAAATGATGAACAGTGCCCATATTCATAAAACTACTTAAGTCTAAGTGTGACACTTACCTTTTGTTCAAGACAAAAGATAAGTATCATACTTTGACTTAAGTATGTTTATGAATATGGGCCCTGGGCCCTGCCCCAGCATTCCTGTCTGGCCCTTTGCTGTAGGTTCAGTCAAGGATTGACATGATTCCAGTAGAAGAAAATATCAGTGCACATCTTGCACGCTCTTCCTCTCCCTGACCCTGGTTTGTGGTCTCCAAAGAGGGATAACCCAGTCCCAACTTTTCTATCAGATTTCAAAACTACACAGGTTTCTTTCACTTCAGTTGAATTTTTTTATTTTTTTTTTATTTTTTTTTCCTGATTCCAACTGTGTGGTGTAGGCCTAAGTATTTTCACAAAGCATGATCAGCTGACAGAATCAACAGATCTGAGCATCTTAGGTGGTAAATTTGAATTGGTAGGCCCAGTGACCAGTCAAAGTTGATGAATTCAGCAAAGGACATTATGTCAGAAAGATTCCAGGTAAAATACTTAATAGACAGAGATTTTATAGAGATGACATGACATGGACAGGACATGACAATGGTAGAAATAGGTAGGAAAAAGAGGAGAAATATCTTACTTTCAAGACACTCAGAGGACAATGTCACAAGGCAGAGGATTTAAATATGGCTGCCAGAAAAGGTCTATTCTAGGAATGTATAAGCATGATATGGTACATGTGACTTTGTAGATAGAGACTAGGCCTAATATGAATATGAAGGTGAAGCTGAAAGGAAATTTTCCTGGACCAGAATTTTCACAGTTGGAATTTGGGGAAAAAATTAAATTCAGAAGAAAAACTTGTATTTGTATCAAGAAAAAAATAGGTAAACCTAGATTGGAAAGAAATGTGTGCCGCTATAGGCCTAGTATTGGTATTGGCTGCAGACTCCCATTTTCTTTCTGTAAGAAACTCCCAACACCAATCTAGCATCATTTCCAGGTGTATGTCAGGTATTGACCATTTGCACACATCAGCAGAGCTGCAAGCATCAAATAATGCTATGCTGAATTGCCATCATGGTTTATTCATTCACACTATCTCCTTTTTCCTGTATTTTCTGACCACACTATCTTACAGATGAAAATTATTCTCAGAATGCCTGGATGGCTTGGGTGAGTGTCATGACTACATGTAGGCCTACTAGAGAAGAGTACCTACACATAATGCCTAGTTCACTGAAAAACAAGGGAGCCTAGCCAATCAGTCAAAAGATGAAAAGGTGCATTCTTCTTATGAGTCAAAGTAAAAATCCCATTTTTGGATCTCAGTTTCCAGCAACTTGAACAGTACAAATCAGAGGAATTCTTTCATTCCTTAACAATGGATCATCCTGCAGTATGTTCTTTGGATGGAATTAATTTGTATGGTAGGCCTATATATGTTTCTCTGGACAAGATATGAATTTAGGAATGCAGAGGATTTAACCCAGCCACATTACCTTCCGGGCATTACCTCTGGCCTAAAGTGAGACTGACAGGATTTAATTTGGCAAAAGTGTCTTTGTGAGTCCATGCAAGGGAATACATCTTCAGCTTTCTGGATCCAGGCTGGCTGCTTGGCCCTTCTGGTTTGTACCTGTAAATCTATCCACTAGGGAATAATCTGATAATCAATACCACCATTGGCACCAACATGGGCTTTGGTAGTCCACTATTACAGTAGGGCCTACATAGAAAGTATCAGCCTTGGTGCATTTGACAAATTTAAAATGGTCAGGTAGGCCTACCCCTAGGTTATTTGTCCTTTATAAATCATCTTGGTCCCATTATTGAGTATCTCTGCCCTTCCACTGCTAGAAATGAAGAATGCAAAGAGTCATATTAAGCAGAGAATAACTCTCTGAATGAATCAAACCATGGGCTATATAGGCCTGGTTGTTTAATGGCACTTTTATTGTTATCAACAAGGTCAAATCAGACTCAACAGAGAATGAAGTGGGGCATTATATTCATGATATGAGATGACCACCACACTGGAGTGCGGTGGTGAAGAAATTAATGCACAGTGCATGCTGTGAACTGTTGATTTCCACTCATTTATAAGCTGCATTGTGTATTTAATCTATATCAATGTACCATTCATGTACCGGAAGAATCACCTGTAGGCCTACATCGGGAACCATTCGACATTTACAATGTCATCTTGTTCAAAACTGAAGTCAATGCTGACATGTACTTGGATAATTACGGTACTCATAGAAATGAAGAGAGACGTCCCAACTTACCTTTTTTACTTGAGGTAGTTGCATATTTCATTGGACGACCAAGGAAGAGGTGAAGATCTAACACGTATGGGATCTCATCTTGAGCTACGAGGGAATATGCCATCCCACTCCGTCCAGCACGAGCCACTCGCCCTGGAACAGACATGGAACATAACAATTGTGTCTCTGAGCAGGAGTTCTCTGACTCTCTAGTTGAAAGAGGTCCACTACATGTCCCTGTATATCCTTATCAGAATATGAGTTGATTTGGTTTCTGACTTGAACCTGATACTCACCAACTCTATGAACAAACAACTTGGACTTCCCTGGGAAGTGATAATTAATCACGTTATCCAACATTGGAATGTCGATCCCCCTAGCGGCAAGATCTGTAACTATCAGAACCATGGTTTGTTTTTTCTGGAACTTGGCGACATGGATCTTCCTCGCCGTCTGATCGAGGGCGCTGTAGATGTAAGCACAGCTGATACCAGCTTCTTTCAGCAACTGAAAATAAACCATTGATTTTTAGTTCTGCAAGTTTCACCTGAATAAAGAGTATTTGATACTTCAGGAAGGCTTCCTCGAATCTCTTCAATGTCCTTCAATTTTCCCACAGCAAGATTACAGAGCGTTTGGGATGAACCAAAACTCACCCACAGCAAGATTACAGAGCGCTGGGGATGAACCAAAACTGTCAGCACATTTTTGATTTCTGGTGACCATCAACCCTCCTCTGCATACAGGCTGCTGATTACTTTTGACAGCCACTGTACTGGGTTCTGAGCAATGCTAGTTTTACCGGTATGTTGTGTCAAGCCATTTTGTTGAAGTTACGTTGACTTGGACTATAGTCTGCCACATTTGGTATAAGTGAGAAGAAATTTAGTCGAAGAAAACGTGAACGTACCATATTCAAGAACTCAACATGATGTTTTGTGGCAGCAAAAACAACAGTCTGAGCCTTTGGGGAGATAACATTCTGCAGCAAGTGAAGCAACAGGGCTGGCTTGTCATCGTCTCGACATTGAAGAAAGGCAAGCTGGAAAATAAAGTAGGACAGACTCAGATGCCACGCTTAGAACATCATATTTTAGCTTCCTCTCAAAATGTAAATCCACAAACTCCTCAACTCATTAGAAAACCCACCACGATGGATATCATGTTTTGCAGTAACCAAGCCAACAGTCACAGCTGATGGAGGGATGGCAACCTAGATCTTCTCTCACCTGGAGATTCTCACTTAGCTTTGTGTCGACATCAAGACGTATGAGAGTTGGATCATGGAGACCGGCCTTGGCAAAGTCAACCAGCAGCTTTGGAAGAGTAGCGGAGAAAAGCAACGTCTGCCGTGAATCTGGGAGTCGTTTGATGATTTCTTCAAGCTGTTCTTGGAAACCCATCTCAAATAATCTGAAAATAGACATCAGAACGTCAGCGGGGTCACATCAAAAATATTGCTTTGCTTGAATCATTGTTGTCCTGGTTATGGTAGCAGAGAACATCAAATATCTCAGCNCTCCACGCTCTGCTACCCACTACGTTACCCACACTCCGCTACCCACTACATTACCCACACTCCGCTACCCACTACGTTACCCACACTCCGCACTCCTTTAGTGGCATATAACGCGGTGGCATGGAACTAAATGGTGGGGCCGAGCGTACACAATAGCCTGCTATTTTATGGCTCTGAACGGGTCTCTATAGCAATATATCCTCATCCCTTGTTGAATGATAGCACCGGACTTTGATTCCAGGGGACTATGACCCCTGTCACACCAGTCACGTTGAGCTCAGCTTCTTGTGGCTTTTCTTCGATATCAATTTCCTTCTCTTTAGTGACAAGACGACGTTATCATCCACAGCAGACAAGTTCACCTTACCTGTCAGCTTCATCAAACACGATGTATTCCATGGCTGACAGCTTCATGTCCATCTCCATGACAACATGCAGGAATCGACCAGGAGTTGCTATGATGCTGGAAGAAATCAATGAGAAGTCACTACAGCAGTCAGTCGATTCCAAAATGATTCATGTTTGAGATAAATATGTTAGTCACAGACACTAGCAGCAGAGAAAGTGTAGAGTGCTAGCTGGACAAGGAAATTTTTTCGCCTTCTTAAATACACAAGGATCTGTCAGGCACGCAACAAGGTCAACTCACATGTCAGGATTCTCATGAAGTGCGGCAAACTGATCTTCAAGCCTGGAGGGAGAAAAGAGGGGTACACTACGTTAAAGAAGAAACCCCACTAGGTAACCATGAAAGAGCGAGACGGCCATGTCACGCAAGGCAGCACTTTTGTCGATTCGAATGTCACAGTGTTCTAATCTCAGATCTTGATTCATCTGACACGAATTTATACGATATGAAAACTCTCGATAACTATGCTGTTCGATGATATCTCATTCCTAACTTACTTATCTCCACCCAGGACAAGCGCTGCTCGAAGACTTGTAAACTTCCCAAGCTGGAAAGAATGGAAATGCACAACATTGGCATGTTTTCAGAACTTACTGTTCAGGAGTCTGTTTCATTATCAACTACACAATCAATAGAAAATGATTTGTTCCATCTGTCAACTCAGGGATTCAAGTGCCGCAGACATTCTATCCTATTCAGTTGTCTTACCTCTTTTGTGAACTTCAGTGTTTGAAGTGCCAGTTCTCGCGTGGGTGACATAATCAGTGCCCTCGCTCCTGATTTCGCAGTGTGTGTCTTCAACTTTTCAAACATCGGAATGAGGAATGCAGCTGTTTTACCACTCCCAGTTCTCGCCATGGCAACCACATCTTTACCATCCATGATAATAGGAATTGTCTGAAATAACAAGTTAGTACCCATCTCTACCAAAAGGGGTCAGAAGGTGATTCAATCTTCCCATCTTTGAATAAGAATCTACAGAACAGGTTTCCTCTGATCCAGTTATTTCCTCCATTTTACTACATTTGTCAACTAGGCCTCTGGACTACAGAGCCAAAGATGCAAAATTCCGTGCTTTCAGCAGTGATTTTTGGACAATAAACATTTCCATACCTTCCGCTGAATTGGTGTAGGGATCTTGTAACCCTTTCTTGTGACTCCCTTGAACACAAAATGTGACAGTCCCATCGATTGGAATCCGCCCGATTTCTTCTTCTTCCTGTTTTGTTGCATCACCAGTTTCCTGGTGTCTGTCACTTCATCAGAATCATCCTCATCACTGTCCGCCTCCCCGGGCCTAGAGATGACATCCTCACTTCCACTATCATGAGCAAGCTGCTCTGTGATATCCATCTCAAGTTCATCTCCCTGTAAACATGGTAAATGGATCAATGATCGCTACTTACGTCGTACGATATGGAATCCATGGTGATAACAACATGCTGATATTATAGAATAGGCCTATCTACTTTTGCACATATCCAAATGAGTGCTGGCCTCTGGAATAATGAATTCCTATTAAAAATGCCTCAGAAAACATGCATGGCTAGGCCTAGTGCATGAGCACAGGCCTACACTGATACAGCAATAGCATGCACTTAGCTATGTTTGCTACGTCTTCACACCTACCGGGTCAGATTTGGCCTTTGTCACCGTTGATACACTCTTAAACTTCAAATTTGATTTCTTATTATTCTTCCCCATGGCTTTAAATTGAATTTTTCCCTCGCAAAATAAACAAATATTGAGTTTTATCGAAAAAAATTCATGCGCGCGTGGCTTCCATGGGGGCTGCCATTTTGTTTTTGGACTGGTCCCCTGCCCTCAGTATATTTCGCTACACACACACAAAGCATTATGAGCGTAGCGAAGAAGTCTATGCAAGAAGTTGCAATGCATTATCTCTGCTTTGCCCGGCTTCGTCCATCCTCCACCGACAGCCAAGTTGCATGACCGCAGACCAGATCACCACGACTTGAGCATGTGGGGCACCGGACTGCCCATCGAATTATTCTCCTTCTGACTACAGACAGAAACCAGACGTCGACAGGGTACAGACTTTGTCAGTCACTCCCTGGGAGGGACGGTCCTGGGAGACACAGGGCTCCACGCCCTCCTGGTGACCATGCACCCCTCCTCCTCTTCACCTTGTCAACATCTTATACCTTTTCAATCTCTGCTCCCTTTGCCCCTTTTCCTGGGAGGTAGGGGTCGGGGTGTCTTCTGTCATTCCTTGACCTTTGTGTTGCTTCTACATTATTCATATCCGAATTTTGCCAATTTTCGACCACTTTCTAGTAGATATCCCAGAAGTGCTTGCTTCTCTCTATATAACTAACTTCTCTATATATATAACTTCTCATTATGCATATAATTTACTAACACATTGATACAACAAAAAAATAAATTACACATGGTCTGATCATTTACACTCTTGTGGAATTAACAATAGAATATTAGACAGTCATGATTAAATATAACAAACAGTGTGAACAGAATACATACCCCGGTAACTCAGAATGTTGGTTGATTCCTGACCTCATAGGATTGATTCAACCAATGAAATCGCGTACCAGAATGTGGAGACGGAAAATGGCCGTGATATCAGCACTGCCCCCTATTGCACATAACACAAACATCATCATATTATAGCAACAAGCTGATTTCAACGTTTTGTGATAATTTCAGATGGTCTACATGTGAATTTCATCTTTTGAGATTCATGTCCGTAGAATTTCAACATCGCGGCACTAAAAACAATGCACTGCATCTTAATTATTTCATGTGACTGTAAATGAACTGGAATGTATTGTTTGCAAAACTGATGTACTTAATGCAAGAGGTTAACAATGAAAGGTGCTTATATAATAAATTATAATCTTACAACATTCAACAACTAAGTGACCAAAGTACTTCCCAACAAATTCTCAAAGCCTACAGACAACTTGGTCACAACTGAACCAGGATTGTACACATTTTATGTAAGTACCGGTTGGCCTAACTTACGTCAAAGAAGCATGGGATGGTGACCAGCCATGACAATGACATGTTGAAGACAGTGGAATACATGAAGACATGAACCCTCTGATGTGGACTGACATGGAACCCAAAATAACAACATCGACTGAACTACCCATGTAAAACCCAACACCGCTGATGATTTAACATAACACTATTGAGTACTGGGTTTGGAATGAAATAACACTAGAATTTTGAGGGCGCTCCACCGCCGCGAGGGTCCACGTAGGCAGATATCGTATCATTCACTTTAGAGACAGCGGAGACAATGTTGATTGGTTCTGGAGCTTGTTGTACTTTATTGTTGAGACCTTTCAGATATGTAATAACCTCTTGTGCAAAGTTTTCTGCAAGAAGAAAGATTCTTTATGATCGTGTATCAACCAAGAGATATCTTTATGATCGTGTATCAACCAAGAGATATCTTTATGATCGTGTATCAACCAAGAGATATCTTTATGATCGTGTATCAACCAAGAGATATCTTTATGATCGTGTATCAACCAAGAGATATCTTTATGATCGTGTATCAACCAAGAGATATCTTTATGATGGTGTATCAACCAAGAGATATCTTTATGATCATGTATCAACCAAGAGATATTTTGAGCACAAGGATAACTCCATACTTGTAGCATGCCAATTTAGAGTGGCTGTTTGTTCTTTGAACAAAGTCTGGTACTTACTCTTTGAACAAAGTCTGGTACTTACTCTTTGAACAAAGTCTGGTACTTACTCTTTGAACAAAGTCTGGTACTTACTCTTTGAACAAAGTCTGGTACTTACTCTTTGAACAAAGTCTGGTACTTACTCTTTGAACAAAGTCTGGTACTTACTCTCATATTCTGTGACATAAGGAAAGAGTTGATTGTGAACACGTGGCCTGTCAATAGCTTTGGAAAGAGTGTCTCCCCTGACGAGGTAGTTTAAGAGAACATTAACGACACCTGAAAGTAAAACCACTCATGATAAACATGTCACGTGAAGACTTTACAAACAAAGCTTTGAATCTAGAACAGAAACTGCCGTAGGTGCTTGTTATCCTAATCTTTTGAAACACGTGAGAATGAAAATGGAAGTGATGTTTGGTCCTTGTAGCTTTGTCCACGATGATACTGAGTATCGGTATACAGTCAGACACATGATGATACTGAGTATACAGTCAGACACGTAAGTCAAGAGAAGACATCAGTATCTCAACATCCATCCTTGCACCCAGGGTCTTCACAACTCGCTCCCCTTCTCGTGCTTGGTTCAGAGAGGGTACAACTGTACATGACCTGAGATTCTCAACATCCTGATCCTTATGAAAGGGTTTCTTGAAGGAACACTGGTGCGGTCGACTTCCACTTGATAGTCAAGGTCTGCACATTCATGTAGAGAGGACAGGAAGGTCTGCACATTCATGTAGAGAGGACAGGAAGGTCTGCACATTCATGTAGACAGGACAGGAAGGTCTGCACATTCATGTAGAGAGGACAGGAGAACTCACCAGTTAATATTTTAGTTCCATTAGTTGCACCAACAGCCATGCGTCGTCCACATTTATGATCAGTGGTCATGACTAAAGTTGGCACCATGCTAGAAAGGGGGCGCTTTCCACGTGCAATCTCATTAGCCTAGAAACAAAATAAAAGGAGGGACATAAAAAGAGCATATCCTGACAATCGAAATGCTTTTGAGAAGTTAAGATTTGAACCCTTGCCACCTGTTCCACAATCTAACACTCTTTTTCTTGACTAAAGCTCTCTCTGTTATGAACACTTGATAAAACAAACTTGCTGGAGCCACGTCTCATACCTACCGGACTCGCTGGCATGCCAAACTTCGATTTCTGTCCTGGGATGGAAAAGTCCGCCATCTCATTATTGAGGATGATACCTCCTTTAGTCATCAGTTTAGCACCGAACCAGAAGTTGATAGTGCTGAAAGAGACGACACGTGATCAGAACCAGAAGTTAATAGTGCTGAAAGAGACGACAAGTGATCAGATCAACTTTATCTTGCTATCGTTGGCGACATCAAAAATCTGTACACAGATTTGATGGGAGTTGATGGAATCGCTGAAGAATCCAGGACTTACCTTGTGACACTGACAAACAACTCATTTGTATCAACCACGGCTACTTGAGATGTACCCCCACTTGGCTTCGAATAGAACTGTGTGTAGTAGTTTTGAGGAAACACCTTTGTATCATTAATCTTCAGACGGAGTTCGTCCGCCAGATCATCACTTGAAATACGACAGAGAAATCGGGCATGAAGGACCAAAGAAATCAGGCATGAAGGACCAAGCAGGGCTTTCCATTTGACGGGCGCGAAAATATGCATGTGCCTCGCAAACAATAGAAATTCTATTGTTTGCAAGGCGCATGCACATTTTAGCGCACATCAAACGGAAAGGCCTGACCAAGCCGTGTGGTAGGAAGATTTGAGAGGGTTGAATAGCAGTGAAACCTCATCATTAAGAACACCTTTGTGACTGACCGATGGTGTCCTTAATTGAGAGGTATCTTGATAACAGAGGTCATAATGAGTAGAAATGACTTGTTTGGGGCTGGACTTTGGTGTCCTTCACACACACAGATGTCCTGGCTAAGGTGTCCGCTGAGGAAGGTTCGGCTGTACATGAATCAAGGACACCGGATCTTGATGACCTGATTTACACCGTTGGAAAATTTCTGAGCCAAAATAAGGATGACGATATTGATGAATGATGGTGACAATCATGGTGCTGATATACCAACCAGATGATGATGATGATGATGATGACGTACCTTATCATTCTCTCTGTGATGTTTTCCATGAGTTTGTTGTGAGCAGGATCAGCGAGCATCAGACGCTGACCGTAGCCAAACTTAAAAGCCTGTGAGTAAAAATATCATACAAGTTAGACTATGACTGTAGCCAAACATCGAAAGTTGCGAAAGGAACACTGGAATAATTTCGTTGCATATTTAATACGGCAAAACTTGTGTCACCGAGAAACATGTTTTGAAAGATTCCATATCACACCTCGATGAGTCGTCCGTATGTCATCGAGTCCAACGAGTCAGACGTCAAGTTGTAACCCTTCATGATGTTTAGCATGAGGAGTAGTGCTGGTCCACTGGACGGAGGAGGGGTCGTGTAGATGGTGTAGTCTGAAATGAGATCAAAACATCATGGACTGATGCCAGAATGGCACTCCCCTGATGCAAGTCGACTAATCTGAACTAGTTGAGTAGTGAGGGTAACCTGGAGTAACGCAGCAGACTTTGTCAGGAGATTCAGTCCAGTTTTAGAAGCACCAAATTCTCTGATCAATGGCCCAAGGGATAACATTATGTCCTTTGCTGATGATCATGGACACAGGATGCCAGAGTTTTGAAGGAAGTGAGCTGAAAAGCAGCTGGACGAAGTGACAGAAGTAACTCTCACAACAAGCCTCACACATCAAGAGGATTGTATCACTTACCATAAAATTTCGTCTTGACAGGTTCCCGTGAGATAGCCTTGTAGGCCTTCAGGTCATCTTTACTCATCAGGCCACCGCTATTATGGATCTGCAACCAGCAAACATCTCATTATTGATGGGATGGGTTGACAAAGGAATGCAATCAGCATCTAGAGACGGTTCTTGTATCCATGAAACTCTAAGTCATCTTTGTTGACTCTGGCCACACAACTTTAGTTCATGGCCGACACAGACCTCACTGCTTTCTCTGAATACTCGAAGTCTGATTGTGTCATGAAATCACTTACAGTTTTGATGATATCATCAGCAATGGTTCCAGAATAAAATGGCTCAATCCCCTCACTCGCGATCTGTTCCAGGGTATCTGCCAGTTTGGGCCGCTTTATGACGTCACCTTCTTTCACAAATTTCTTATTTCTGACAAAGATCTTCTCGAGTTCTGGACTGTCTTGGAAGTCACTCACTTTCATATGGTGATCAAGAGAATGAGCTGGAACACAAAGTCTCATGATAACAAACTGACCATGACTTTTCAAAGAATATATGAATGGCTGCAACTCCCTGAAGCATAGCAGCAGCTGAGATCAATGCAACAGTTTAAACACAGACCCCCCCCCCCCACATGCTGGAGACACGCAGGGACATGGAAGATCCAAAACACGACATAACTCACCCAGGTTTCCACTGACTTTGAAACCTTCCCTTGCCACTTGAACAGCTGGTTTGATGAGAGAACTCCATGATCGCCTGGAAAGACACAATCAACAGTAGAAATCAGAGTGTCATCGTAAAACTTCATCACGGTATGAATCATGCCAACATTTCTTGTCTATAATCAAAATACAGTACATGTAGCACTCGTTAATTAAAGAAACATCCAATTTGCAGAACAAAACAACCTCAAACACTGACAGAATCCTTTTTTTTTGAAAATAAAAACACTTACTTCCCATATTTGTCATGTGCCATCTTCATCCCTCGGAGTTCCCCTGGGACAGCGACAGCTTTACCTCCCTAAAGTCAAGACAATGTCGTTGTCTCAGTTAGAATGACAATGACAAGTCAAAATAACCCCGATCTCCATGAAATATGGCAGCAACTTGTACACACTATTAGTCAAGATATGGATGCTGCTGCAACGAGGCGGTTAGAAACCACAGGATGTTCAGATGTACAAGATTAATCAGGTTGTGTCATGCAATGAAATGTTCTCAGAATACACTGAATGGAGGTCACTCACTGAAATTGTAATAATCCGACTCCGAAGTCGCAATTCTGTTTATTCTATGCTTTATTCGCAGTTTTGCACTGGAAATCGGCTTGCTGTAGGCCAACGCGGCAACACCCCCGATCACGCAGCACCCCGACATCACGATGCGTCCCTAACGACGCCAGGGGCCATCTCCGCAGCTGATTCGTTGCAGCTCACCACACCGAAGGCTCACTTGCCCAGGCCCAACCAGCTCAGGCCGCCGCCCCTTCCCATAAAGTGCAGGCTCCCAAAAATTTTACAGTAGGTGAAAACTTCAGGATATGGCTTGAACGTTTTAGTTTTTCCCTTACGCGTTGATGAGAATTCTCCAGACCTTCACGGAGCTCTCGGATGAATGCCGTAGTTTCCCTTGGTTCCTCGTGGTCAGGCCTCCGAAGGAGCAAGTCTACAGGTACGTTCATGACATATCGTCACCGAAGACCATGGCATAAGATTTGAACGTTTTGAGTCCTACGCAGACTTATGTAAGATTCCTCAGGTAGAATCAACATAATTGCGACTTCTGAGTCCGATTATTATAAAATGCCCCTTCCATCAGTGGGCTTGAAAGTGCCTTAAATGGCCAACTACCCTAGTAACTGGTACCTTATAAGCTGATTCCAGGTCCTTGCTGAACATGTTTTTGGTTGCATGTAGCGGTGCAGCCTCCCGCGCATCAATCACTTTGGTCGCTGATGTTTTATGGTCATGAACGATCATAAAATGGCCACCACCAATACCAGAATGATGTGGGCTCACAACTCCAAGACAGAACATGGTGGCAATGGCGGCATCAACGGCTGAACCTCCGGCTTTCAGGGTATCGGTGCCAATCACAGAACAGAGCTTAGATTCTGATGATACAGCCCCATGTGGTTCAATCTGGGCATGAGACAAAACAATGGTTAGTACTGGGAATCTGATGATACAGCCCCATGTGGTTCGACCTGGGCATGAGACAAAACGATGGTTACTGGGAATCACCAAGACAATGCCCAGAGGTCTGAGAGGCGTTCGAGGTGGTTATGCTGGTGGAACTACCACTACCAGGACTGATGAAAGATGAAAATCCATTCTAAATGTCTTCATGACTCAAAGTGATGAGAACGTTATTTGGCGAGGTGAGGGTGGGCTCGATGGGGCAATCAACATTACAGCAGTCACCAGGACACCATCACCATTAAACAAGGGTCTCACCTGTGGAGGACCGAGATATATCTGCATGATCAGAGCTGCTGTAATGACCACTGCGAATGCAGCACTTGATCCAATAATAACTTTGAGGCCTCCTCCCTTCTGCACACATCTGAAACAGGAAATGAGATGTACGATGTAGAATATGATCAGGACAGCAAATCTCCCACAGAGGTCTATTT
>NMRB01000409.1:332344-348997 GCA_002633025.1 Notospermus geniculatus
GGAAATGGTGGTGGAGGCATGAGATCTCTGTCCGATCGTCCTGGATGGACCGACCCGGAGGGCCTCCATCGATCAGCCTCAATCAGGTCAAAAAGTTTCTCCTTCGTGACTGGATGCTGTATACTGTCACAGACAGCTGCAAGAAAAAGTTGAGTCAACTTCAGCAAAGAAACCATTCACTTCTCAATGAACACGATCGTACTCTACCTTCGAGCTAGAAAGAGTGAGTTATTTCAAAAAATCACCAAGTCTACAAAGGTTCACTCAGATAAAACCTTTGTCAGTAGAAATTCCCCACAAGTGGAAAAGACAAGAATAAAGGTGCTCTTTGACATGAGTTTTCTTGAGTGAGCTGGTTCCCTGTTAACCCAATCTATGGGCAACTCAAACTACAGACAGTTGTTTGTGTCATTAATCTTAATCATAAGTCAACCAACAATGAAGAATAACCCATTGAAATTTGACTTGCTTCAAAAACTCTGACGTGGAGGAGTCCTTACCAACAGCTGTTTTGTATCCATTAGGAAATGATTTATCCGTTCGTTCCCGAAGGAATTTCCAGGCGTTATTCTCCCAAGTACACTCAATGATTTTCTTATCGTACTGTTTCAAATCTTTTGTGACCTTGATCTGTGAAAACGGACGGTCGAGACTTCCCACGAACAGGTAACCCTTCGTCTCTGGTAACATTCTGAAAGAAATCGCATGCCGTCATGATTAATGAGGTCTAATTCATTTGACGTTGGCTGGAGTATGTTCTGTTGGTAAAGAAAGCCCATGATCTCGCATCATATGAGGAGCTGGTGTCATGCCCTCACCACAACTGATGACCACAGGACAACGAAGCACCTACCCTGGTCTTTGTTCTCTTGATATTTGTAACTTAAAGTCCACAGAATTCAAAGTGGGAGGTTTCCACTTAAGGACGCTATCACATCGGCCAGAGCAGTATTTCTGGAAAAAAACCCGAAAACAGAAATATTAGAGACTAGGAAGTCATGTACTGTATCATGTTAATGGCTCACTGAACAACAGCATGCACTGAAACTGGGGCATGATGACCCACATAAATTCTCATCCCACTTCAATTCCTTTGACAGAGAATGACTGCTCAACCTCCACCACAGCCCAACTGTTCACCTAAAGATGCCCCATATCCCATCAGCTTCAACATGACAACATTCTACATCAAATTGTACACTTACATCAGACACGGGTTGGAAGATCAATCCATCTGTCTCGTGGCTGACTTGCTTTGAAAACTTTCCATCTAATAACTGAAACAAGAAGAGAAACATGAAGAAGACCATTATCGTCACGAAAAACCATTCTCTGTTTGAATAAGCTGCTCGTTGTGTGTAGATGGTTGTGGTCGAGGAAATGATGGTACAAGGTTACCAGACGAAGTACTAACAGTCTCAGTTGTAGATTAAACCAAAGGACAGAACCAAGCAAGCGTAGTCATATCAAAATAAACGAGAATTTCAAACTTCCAAGCCAGAGAACAACTTACAGCCTTTGCCTGTGTGAGGTCCCAGAATGGTTTTGCTCGAATGCTGAATGCCTCCCGTGTCTTGTCGAGCCTCCCCTGTTCAATCAACGTATACCGGGCCCCGATGATTTCTTTATTTATACAGAGAAGACGTCGATCAAAGTCTGTCCCACCAACGTCTATACCCTGGAGTGAAGACATAAAGGTGTTTTGGTGGTGGACTTGCTTAACAGTGATGAACCAGGACTATACCCTGGAGTGAAGACATAAAGGTGTTTTGGTGGTGGACTTGCTTAACAGTGATGAACCAGGACTCACTGCCAGCAGAAGTGAACGGTCGGTCACACTGCAGTCAGCGTGAACGGTCGGTCACACTGCAGTCAGCGTGAATGGTTGGTCACACTGCAGTCAGTGTGAATGGTTGGTCACACTGCAGTCAGCGTGAACGGTCGGTCACACTGCAGTCAGCGTGAACGGTCGGTCACACTGCAGTCAGCGTGAATGGTTGGTCACACTGCAGTCAGCGTGAACGGTCGGTCACACTGCAGTCAGCGTGAACGGTCGGTCACACTGCAGTCAGCGTGAACGGTCGGTCACACTGCAGTCAGCGTGAACGGCCGGTCACACTGCAGTCAGCGTGAATGGTCGGTCACACTATAGTCAGTGTGATACACAACACAAGACAACCACAGACTGACTACTGACAAATCAGATGCGTCACTGTTTTGAATATTTGATCAAGAGAAAACGAACTCATATCAATTACAAAGAGTTTGACAATCGATAAAGAAGTCAGCAAGACCCAAACACAGACAGCACTCCTCCCTAAGAGGATTTGAAAACTGTAACTTCCCACCTGCAAATATGAGACATATCCACACAATAAATGATGGTGGGCCTGGCAACATGACCTACCTCAAACCTGATGATGTCATAGATGACCTACCTCAAACCTGATGATGTCATAGATGAGATACCGTGGCACGTCCTTCCCATCCACTTTATCCATAATCATCTCCTGGAGGAAGGAAAATGAAATGGTCCATGGACCATGTGCTCACCGGGTTGGACAAAATAGTCTAATGACAGAGGGAGGTACATATCAGTTATGAGCAATCTGGGTNAAATATTGTACTTTGTGGTTTAACCACTTTCTGATGTCTGTTGCACAGGCCTGGCACTTTGCCCATGTTGAAGTTAGGGTGAATCATACTTTTAGTCTGAGCGTCCAAAATGTATCATGATTTCTTGGAATAGGACCCAATCCTAAGGCACCAGTGTGTTCATGTTAAATATTTGTTTCGCACAAATTTCTTCAGATCATTATGTTTTATTGTTGTTATAATAAATGAACGCATGCATCCAAGATGCTGAACTGATGCCTAATATGTTATACCTACGGTGGCCCATAGAGCTCATTGATGAAAAATATTTACATTTGCTTTTTTTTTTCAATTCGATAATTTTTTTCTTGGGGTTTGTAAAATTTTTAGAAGTTCCCACCTCGGTGAAAATATTACCACCACGGTGAGAATATTCCCACCGCGGTGAGAATATTTCCACCTCGGTGGAAAATAATTTCCACCGCGGTGAAAATTAATTTCCACCGCGGTGGAAATTATTAATTATCACCGCGGTGGAAAATAATTTCCACCGCGGTGGAAATTAATTTTCACCGAGGTGGAAATATTATCACCGAGGTAGAAATATTCTCACCGCGGTGGTAATATTATCACCGAGGTGGAAATATTATCACCGAGGTGGAAATATTATCACCGCGGTGGGAACTTCTAAAAATTTTACAAATTCCCAAGAAAAAGTTATCGAATTGAAAAAAAATTGCAAATGTAAATATTTTTCATCAATGAGCTCTATGGGCCACCGTATTGACCGCTATTAACTCAAGAAGATCAGTATCCTGATGACATCTCGCATCATAGGGCCATGCTGCTGTGCAATACTTCTACAGATAATGGGTGATATGAATAAAAACGAAGCATATGCTAGTAGTACATGTAGAAGCAAATAGTAAAAGTAGATACAACTAGTAAAAAGTAGAAGTAAAATTAAAAGCTTCATTCTGTACGAATAACCTTTAACTTCTGCTTCATAGTAAATGCTTTTGCTAGAGTAGTGTCTACTTGTTCAAACCTATGTGGAAATGTTATTCAATCAGGTGATATAAGCAATTATTGGGCCTGTAATGCAATATTTGGTGATTGGGGTGGTTTGTGGTTTAACATTGGCAAAGTCAACCTTCTTGTTATCGCAAGTAGGGACCGAGCAGTAATCAGGCATTGTCACTAATGAAGGAAGTATTCTATTCTGCTGTGGTTGAGCATAAATGGTCTGTAGTGAACTTACTGATAGTGCAGCATTGCCACCTATGAGCAGGATGATTTACTATTAACTGGTGCTCCCTATTCGACGAAGCTGATTGATCCATCGATTTGGTTGCTTCTAAAATAGAAACTATTTCTGCCGAAACGACCGAACCGAAGCACAGCCATACGTGTAATCCGCCGCAACAAAGTGCAACACAAAATAATGAACCACTGTTTAAAAATCATGGTGTGACTGTTTGGTGTTTTGGTACACTTCTAAACTTGACAGTACGATTATTATTTTATTAGGGTGGAAAACTAGCTGTAGATCAGTTTTTCTTCGTTCTGCTCATTCCGAGCAGAAGTGATGAGGGCGTTTGAAGCCAGTGGTAGCCTACAAGTGGAGCAAACCGAAAACGCGGAACGCCGTAGCACTGGGCTAGCGAGTTTGCTATACATCCTGTCAGTCGCCAGCATTGTTTGTTTACGTACTGAGCATTCCATTCCAGGTCAGCTGGTCAGGTCACTAGCCTACCTCTTGGTTGTGTTAGTCTAGTTGCCTTCCACCAGATGGCTTGGTGGGCGCGTAAAACATTGTTCTCCTCCTCCTTACGCTCCTCTCGCAGTGTTTTGTTTCGCTCCGTACCTACGCTTCACAAACCACTGCTTCGAATGGCCGGTATTCTGCATCTTGTCCAAACAAGGCTATCGACTCCGTCTTTAGCCTTGTCCGAATCCTGTCATCTTTTTTTAATGCATAAATAATTATTGAACCTGAACCCTAGTTGACCCCGCCTCCGAGCCAATCAGAACTCGCGAAACAAACCACCGTTGGACACTTTCTTTGCTCTTCACGCTCGCATTTGTAACATGGATTTTGATTGGCACGTCGATTTTCCTTCGCGCCCCGATGATTGGCTGAGGCTCTCACCCCCTCAGAAACGGGAAATGTGATGGATTCGAACCAGGCTAGATGCCCGTCAGGCCAGATAGACTGGTGAGCACCAGATGGTATTCTGCCGATTTACCGCCAGATGGCACCACTATGGTCCAACCAATCAGCGCCCGCCATCAGGCTGCAACTGAGCAAAAATCCTAGAACACTTTCTCCAGCGCGGCAGCGGGAAGTGTAGTGGCGCCATCTGGCGGTAAATCGGCAGAATACCGGCCATTCGAAGCAGTGGTTTGTGAAGCGTAGGTACGGAGCGAAACAAAACACTGCGAGAGGAGTGTACTCCCCCTATGCTGGATGAAATAAAGCAATACAGAATACCAGTCCTTTAGTAATCCACCGTCATCTACACATCCATCCATATGTCGTATCACAATTTGAAGAGGGCGAAAAAAATACTTTCTTGACTCGACATGCTAACACTGCATCGGCCATTGTCGGCAGTATCATAAACCACGGCCTTATCACCGCAATAAGCCCAACTTATAGACCTCCGCGCGAATATAGACCCGCTTTGCACTCCTTCTCCATTGTCACAGAAACACGGAAATACCACAACAGATTTAAAACATGATGTATCAGACACTAAAACAATACATGTATTTACTTAGGTTAAAGATAATGTATCACGACTTCATTGTTTACATTCAATGTTTGTAAACATGGATGTTTACATTATGTTATTTTGGACCAAAAGTACTTTGGGAATCAAAAGAATTTCATGCCACCAACAAATTACTCATAAGACAAAGAAAGCCTGGACATAAACAAACAAAATGTAAATAAACAATGAATTTCGTGGCCCGCGAAAATATCCGTGATACATTATCTTTAAAATCAACTGAGTTACCCGTTATGAACTGTTGCTAATAAGCTGCACATGTATGGAGCGTGAGAGGTAAGACTGGTCCCTGCCTACTCAATATCAATCTCCATCCAAGCAGGCGTCCATCGTAACACCTCTGCTACACCAGCTACCGTATCCTCGTAGTTCCAAACTTTTTCTCCCAAATGATGACAAATACATACTTGTCATTTCGGCGTGATCAACGAAAAGAACCTTTGTTATCAATTGTATATTGTTATATTAACGTATCAAGGGAATGCAATTCCTCTTTCACATGTTAGAGTGGAAAGCCCCAAAATAGCCTCTTTCAAGCTCTGAAATTTCTAATAATATTTGCCAAATACCACGCAGACACGGATTTATAATACAAAAATCATCCCCTCCAAATTTCTGTTGGAAAGGTTGAACCATGGCTGAGAAAATCCGCGAACATAGACCGTGACAGAAAATCAAGGATGAAAATAATGGTCACTCTAGTGAACCAACAAATACAAACAAGCCTGGTGGCGACAGGTGTTCGCTATCTCGAATAAGCATGGTTGGGGAAAAGGGAGGAATGTGGAGGAAGTTGTTACTGTAAACTCACCGCACACAATCTCACGGGAAAAAGCTTGGCTGAACATGTGAATGCAGGGGTGGCTGCTCACCCCTACGAAAAATCGACGCGACCACGCAATACCCACCGCTCATAGCGGACAAATCGTGGAACTACAGTTTGTACACAAGCTCGCGTAGTTTGGTTCCCGAACTCACCGCTAGGCGCAGCCGGCTTTAGAAACCGCCGAAATTTGTGCCTTAGCTGACGTTTGCTCGTACTGCCCAAAACTAATCAGGTCGGAAGCTAGTGGTACACTATCACCAGACGCAATATGACGTTAAAATACCGCAAAATAAGGCCGAAAACGTCAAGGAAAGCTTGAGTCTAAAAATAGCTTGAAAAGTGCTGTGAAAATAGGTGTCCATATGGTCGCAACTAGCGCTCCAAGCGGCTCCATAGCGAACCAATACTGATTGGATCCTCCTAGTTTTAGTGAGCTGCTGAATTTGCGATGTGCTCGCTGCGCGTACAACACCAGCGACAGATCAGATCAGTTGCTTCCAGTCGCAAGTGTGATGTACGTACGCCTGGCTTGCACCGAAGGCGCAGAAGTGGTACGATTGAATTGTATAGATTAATGAGAATACACTGTAGATGACCCATTACTGCACCAGTAGTACCAGTAGGAGGCAATAGAGGTCACTCAAAACAGTTTTTAAAAGGTCACTCAAGGACAAACACACGTGCGCACACATTTTTCCTTCGGGTGACAAACGACAGAAACAAACTTCACAGGACCACATTTGCGAACGTTGCAGCACTTGGCGCGCTATTCGGCACTTGGCGTTTCCCACTTAAATGCATGGTTTCTTGGTAAATTATCACCAAAATTATTATAATTATGAGACTGACATTGGTGTCTCATGAGAAAAAATATTCCTATTAGCTGCTGCAAAGGGGACAATGGCTGGTATTTATAAAAGTTAGCAAATGCTTTTACTTATGATTTGCACAGTGGTGTCCAAATGTAAATGTACACGTATTACAAAACTTGAAGCAAAAGCATTTGGTATCTTTTATAAATACATGTACCACCCAATAACCTTGAAATCTTCCACCTGTGACAAACAAACAGGGCCTACCTATAAACTTCATTTTCACTGAATTAGAACAACTAAATGACACGACACAACTGGCAGGTTGGCCTACACATGAGCACAGGCGGCTGTGAAGAAGTACATGGGTGACTTTTTATGGGACACACCGTAGATAGCCTACACACAATGCATTGTGTGACTGTGTACAAATGTACACCGGTAGTATAATATTAGAGAAAGGCTGATCCACCGAAAAGACACCGACCTCTTTTTCATCATCAAAGTTATCCTATCTAGAATTTGCACAAGATTCTCAAAACTGGTCAAATGGTCCTTCTTGAATGTATTAACAAGGTAATTTGGTTCGTATCATGGCGTGTCCCATAAAAAGTCACCCATGCACATAGAAACTTGCTGTTTACTCTTAACTCTGCATAAATTAGTGTGCGCGCTGTACTATGGGTAAAAAATGACGTCATCACTATGCGCAGAACGTCTCACTTCGCTATCAAAATCTCAAATATAAACTTGGGTATTCCCCAAAAGTATGCGCAGTTGACCCCAGTTTGTGTGCACTTCCTGGTTCTTGAAAAGCAGTCGTCACCGCATCAAAATCCATCAACATCGGGCGAAGTTTTGCGATTTTTCTTGCTTGAGCTTCGATATTGACGAATCCAATCTTCCACCTTGTCGGTGATATAATGATTGCCACGGAATTTTGTTGCCAAAGCCATTAATTATCCCCAAGAAGCTGGATATCTCAGCTTCTCAACCATGTGAAACAAACCGAGTTACGCGGGGCTCACGATGGGTTACGCGGCCTTAGGATTGAAAAAATCTGGGAAAAATTCGGCAGTAGCCCTATTTGAAATTGACCAGAAAACAAATATCAGGCTTTGTAATGCGTTAAAATGAGTTTCAAATCTGATTTAAATGTAATATAACGATAATTCTACGGAAATAACAACTTCAAATTGTCTTGAACATGTGTTTTGAACGTTTCGTGAGCCCCACTTCCAAACCGGAAGTTCAGGTACAAAGCTTTTTACCTGACTGCGCATGCGTCATACATTATCTTAGGAGGAGCAAGGTCTACGTGCATTGAGTTACATTGTGCCATGTACTTCTTCACAGCCGCCTGCCAGTGTGCACATGAGGGGATTAGTTTATTGGCTTGTGTACCGAAAATGGCCTTTCTGGCCATTTTTGGAACAGTCTGGGAAATAGTGAGTTTCTTGTGGCAAATTGAACGTAGATTCAGAAAAACATTGCCAATTTTTTAATCTGCCCTTAGTGGCGGCCATCTTGGATTTCAAGATGGCCGCCTTTATCTGCTAATAGAGAGGATGCGCAACTTTCCGACTCCGACTTCAACTACGAAAATGAATTGCAGTCCAGCAGGCCTTGTCTTTTGAAAAGCACAGGCGAGTGATAAATTGCTCACCTACTTCATCCCAGGCGAGTGATTTTCAGTGAAATGGATGAAATTAGGCCTACATACACTGTAAACTGCCCTTTCTGACGTGAGCCTTTCTCTTCTAAGGTGAGTGGAAAACCACTCACCTAAAATCCATTTTAGGCGAGCTATGGTGTGGGCGAGTGATCGCTCGCCTTAAAAGACAAGGCCTGGTCCAGTATGGACATCCTTGATAAAAACGATCTGATAGAAGTTTTCAATTCGTCAAACACCACAAACTGAAGGTAGAAAAATTTGGCCTTGTAAATCGGAAGTGCGGATAAATAATGAATATTGAAGTGGTAATCCAAGTCGTTACGACTTGAGACACGGCTATGATATTTGCGATTTATGTGCACTTCCGATTACGAGTGAAAATTATTCTGCCACAAAGTTATGGCATTTTACGATTTGCAAACGTCTATCAAATCGTTTTTATCAAGGATGTCTACAGCGGACTGCAATTCATTCTGGTAGTTGAAGTCGGAGTCGGAGTCGGAAAGCTGCGCATCCTCTCTAATAACTCAAAAACTACAAGTACTAGTTTTGTAGCCTTTACATATGAAGATGATTTTGATGGCTACACGTCCCATCTTGCCCTGACAAGTGTTCCTATCGCCCCTACCCTTGCTCAATACACCCATGCTGCTACTCCCCACATTTCCACTCGCACTGCCGCCGAGAGACGAGCGGCCAGTCATAGCTTTCGTTACAAGCTGTGAGCTAACCTCGCCTCCAGGATCTGAGCAACGAACGAAGTACACGAAGTACATAGTGTATGTAACCGGATACACCTAGGCTCGATCGTGAATCAACAGAGCAAATATGGCGGCTTCGGAACTTCGATATGTCGCTTGCAGTCATAAATTTGTGGAAAAGTCAACGTTTCGTCGCTAGCTTCACATCAGAAGGATACTACTCATGTGTTTGCATCAGGGAAGGACTTGTTTGTGTCAACTATGACCGGGAAAGGGATGTCATTGATGTTTAACTCAGCTTCAACTTTTCTCAATTCAGGCGTCAAAAGTTCAGATATCTGTGTGGACGATGTATGCGAGGACTTTTCTGATTGACGCGTTTTAACAAACAATTATTATTATTTGACTAATTAGGCCCTATGACAAGTCCACTGGAAAATTCGGGGTATTTTTTACTTGTTCAGTGCGGTCTCTGCAACTCATGGCACCAAAGGACCATTAGGTACCCTGCATCATGTTAGGCTTGTGTCCTTCTATGCTCCTGGTATGAATTAGGTTAGTTGTGATTCATAATTAGTGCACTGTTTGCTAATTAGTTGCATCACGGACGTGACCTGTGCGATGTCACATCTAATTAACAAAGTGCACTAATTATGAATCACACTGAACTTTAATTAATTCATACCAGTGGGACTGAAGGACAAGAGCCTAACGTTGTTTTTGTACCGAAAATGCAATATAAAATCTGATTAATGTGTAGTACCGGTACGAAAAATAACGTTGTTGTAAAGTTTACGTTTATCGTTTGATTTCGAAACCTCCCTATTATCTGAAATTCTTTAGATTTTCCTACTATAACAACATAAGAAAGAGCTAATAACCTGTTTTGCGTCGTTTCGAAACTTACGTCCGCCAGCAACAACGTATAGGTAGAAATTTATTGAATAGTTACTGACCCAGAGGATAAATACCGATATATTCTCCGCAACGTATCTGAGATTCCAATATGTGGAAGTTTCGTCATAAATCTGAGCAATCTCTGGGATGTCAATGACAAGATAATGAAGCCGGAGCGGAAGTGACGTCATCACGTACGCAACCGAAACAAAGATGCACATCCGGGTGAGATGTGCCTCACTTTGTTGATGACTGACAGAACTTTGTTTTTGGCCTTCCATAGTCAGCCGTTTTTTATTTGCTTTCTTGACCGTGATGAGAATAACCACATTGCAAACGGTAATTATTGAAAAGGGTAGAAATGTTCCAAAAATCATACTCGACGTACTTGTGAGGATTTCAAGGGTTGGTTCACCAGGAATGGATAAAATCAGGGTCTCAATGCCTGGAAGAAAGATAAAAGTTAAAAATTAAGAAATAAAATAATATAAAAAAATATTATGTCATTAGCATGACTGGCGGGGTGAAAACATGTTTCAGTTAAAGATAACGTATCACGACTTCATTGTTTACATTCAATGTTTGTAAACATGGATGTTTACATTATGTTATTTTGGACTTTTGGGACATGCCAACCCACCAAAATGAACACTTTTGGAATCAACCGAATTTCTAGAGGGGCATGCCACCAACAAATTACTCATAAGACAAAGAAGGCCTGGACATAAATAAACAAAATGTAAATAAATAATGAATTTTGTGGCCCGCGAAAATATCCGTGATACGTTATCTTTAATGTGATAAAGATAAAGGGTATCTCAGCAAGGTTCCGTATCGTCTATCTGTATCACATATGACGTATAACTTTGATAGAAAATGCATTAGCTCGATACGTTAAGGCCCGTCTACACGATCATACATTTGTTCAAAAAATCCTCATACATTTGTATGATGATGTTGATGGACAGATATTTGATTGTGTAGGCTGTTTTCCCAACAAACTTGAACAGCAACCAACATGTATGATGATGTTCAGATTTGTGTGATGATGTTCATGGACAAATGTATGATCGTGTGGACTGTTTACCCAACAAACCTGAACATGTATGATGATGTTCAAATTTTTAGCTGCATGTTTCACCTTGCCAATGCAAAACATCCCAAAAAAAATGTGTGATGATGTTCAGGCACAAATGTATGATCGTGTGGACGGTTTTCCCAACAAACTTGAACATCATCAAACATTATCCTTTCTCCATCATACATGTACTTCATCATACAATGTCCATGAATGTTGGACTGTAGATCGAAATCCACAACAAACTTGAACATCATCATACAAGTCTATGATGCTGTTTTGAACAATGTATGATGATGTTCAAAATTTTAGCTGCATTGTCACAAGACAGAAATCGACAAACAAGCTTGGACATCATCATACAAATGTATGATGATGTTTTGAACAAATGTATGATCGTGTAGACGAGCCTTTATACCATAAAGGAATCAAACATAAAGGTTCAACTTACAAATTTGGCATTTTATAAATGTGGGCATTATCCCTTTAAACCTCAACAGATTTGCATTCTGACTCTTCCATATGCGATAGGTAAGACTCTTCTGCATGTTTAGTGCAAATTTTGTTGAANCAGGAGCCGAAATGAGACAGCAGGGCACTTTCTTCAACGGATTTTCCGCAGGATGTGTAGCTTATGATACAAAACATTCTTGGGATAGGTCAGTGAGTATGCATCTCGCCCATATTCTTTGCACTGCCTCTCTGAATGCTCGAAGCGAGAAACACAAGTGGGCGGGTTTTGGTTGCGACACCAAAGCCCGGTGTGGTTAAAACGAGGCTAATGCATTATCCATTGAAAACAAGGCTCACTGTGACCAAGGTGGTTTAGAATCCACGTTTTAGTGCAACCCAAGAAAACTCTGTACCGTATCCCAAACACTCTGTGCAAAAAAACCGGCCAATGCATTTTCCATTACAACATTGATTTCACAGTACACAGATGTTTTAGAATAATACTCCAAATGCTCTCAAAGTGAAGGGATACCTAACAGATCGGCACAGGCCTAGCGGCGGTCTCAGAACTAAATCTATTGTGCGGCGGCCCGTAACAATAGCTTATTGATCGACTCAGGTGGAATTCCCCGCTTTTCTGCGGTTTTCGGTTTTGTTTGCACTTTAATTGCTTGATGATTTTTATGAAGTATTCGTTTTAATTGATAAAAAAATTATTTTAGAGATTTTGGCGATATCCGAGAGAAATCTTCACGTATTCCAGAAAATGTGAATCAGGGCATTTTTAGACTTTAATTAGTTTATAACGGGTAACTGAAATAATGTTTTTGAGAAAAACCTCTATAGGCATCTGGGCCCATATTCATAAAACCTTGCTAGCTTAGTTGGTTGCTAGTTTTGTACATTGACCTGTACAAACTAGACACTTTAGCAGGCAACTAAGCCTAGCAAGGTTTTAAGAATATGGGCCCTGAAAACTGTTTGTCTTTGTGTAATGGTATAATCCGGAACAGCGAAGTCGGTAGCCAAGATTCAGAATTTCGCACCGAAGATGAAATTTTAGGGTCTAATTAAAAGTTATTTAATAACATTACTGCTGACCCAAATTCAAAATTTTATATCAGAACGTACGGAGCAGGGTTTATACGTAAGTAATAAACGTCTTGTAATAGATTACTTTAGGTTAGAGAAAAGATATCGATTTTTCAGTTTTGTGCGTGGATTATTTTGTGCTTGGGTATCCCTTCACCTTTATGACTGACCTTTTCCTCCGGTGCATATATAACCTGGTTCCCTGGGCTCCTACCGACGGTAGGAGCCCAGGTATCCACAACCGTCTATAAATAGCAGTGACGTCATCACTGGGAAAGCCGTGTCCAAAAGCGAAGTGCAAAACAGATGTGATGTGTGTATTACCTGTCAGAAATGACTTCTCTGCTGCACGTTGTCAACAATGTCTGTAGAAAATGTACTCACAATCGATAACTCAAATGTATCGTCGATATACTTGTCGTTTTCCATGATTTTAATGTCTGAACTGGCCCAAAGCGAAGACGCCATCTTTAAATTTGAAATTTGACTCTGTATGCGATTCATTCCGGCACTCGATTCACTCCAAAATTAGTCAGAGCTTAACCGTTAATTATAAATTTCAATTTCCACTTTATTAGAAATGTTACAACTATTCTAAAACGTGCCAATGATAACAAAATTTTTATATCCCAATCAACCTGATTTACACGACGTTTAATCGACGCTGAGAATCAACGGCTTCCCACTAGCCGGAATTCCGGCTATTTTTCTGAGTTGCGGATACCTGGGCTCCGACACGAATCGTCAGCCAGCGCCACCGTCGGACGCCCAGGGAACCAGGTTAGTGCATATATTCTGATGGTGGGCAGATATGGGGACCGTGGCTGTCTGTGACGTAGAATGAGATGACAATGAAGTGCTTTAAAAGCATTATGATGAGTGCATATCATTGTATTTAGATGCCGTCCATTTAGTACGTACGCACCGAGGGGGAGGAGGATTGACACCAATGCGTACAGCTTGCGTACAACTGGGAGGGGGATCAAGCCTAATGCGGATGATCCACCGACTACGACGAGTTTACGATCCGTTTGCGATTACATAGTTCACGACGGCAGTCGTCAACGAATCGCAAACTAGTCGCAAACTGATCGAAAAGAAATGACGTGACGTTGAAGCTGATCCACCGAACCAAATCAAACATGTTTGATCTCGTCGTAAACTCATCGCAAACTAGTTGTCAACAGAATTCAGTCGTGAATGAGTCCCAAACTTGTCATGAACGAATCGTGAACGCTGATCCACCGGCTATGAATTTTCGTCGTAAACTTGTCGCAAACACGTCGTGAACTACATGTACTGTAATCGCAAACTGATCGTGAACTCGTCGTAAAGTCGGTGGATCACCCGCATTAAGGTCTGTTTCTATCTGTTGGCAATACATTTATAGGGTCTCAAGCCACCCATTTAAAAGTTAGCTGTACATGTACATCACTTTCCGAGTCCCTGTACAAATGCTCTGATTTTGGTCCAATGATAAAGTCAGTACCCAAAATTCAAACAGCTGTATCTTCCAAACGCACCATTTGCGGAACTTAAGAATTGGGTTTTTTGTGGTCAGTGGGATAGAAACTAACCCACAAAGCCAAAAAAGTTTTTGTACTTGAGATGTGCATTAAATCTTTTTTAGCTCCTGCATTACAAGTGGGACAATCAATTTGAAGCCTGCACGCCGAGTGAGGTTGATAAATCAGAGTAAATGTCCGAACTTCTCGTCGAGCGGCTCGACAAACAAGCCAAAAAATCGTGCTCACTGGCATTTTTGACGAGCGGCTCGACGAATAAGAAACTCAGTCAAATCCTTTACCTGTTTTAGAATCCCGAATGAATCGAAAAGCAAAGAAAGTGGTCAAATTCAAGCAGGCTATGATCACAAAACTGACCACTATGATTCGTTTAGTTCGCTTGACGGAGCATAGGCGGCGTGATGCCAAAGGGAATATCACTGCTATAAGGCGGTCACATGACATCATGGCCAAGTAGGCACCTGAAGACATTGCACATGTAAACTCAAAGTACCAGGCAATTCTGAAAAAAGAACACTTGTCTAAAGAAAACCTGATTTTGGAATTTTGCGCTAATATTACGAATTCTCAAATTGGGAGAAATTTTTCTCCATTTTGAGAAATTTTCTAAAAATGACATGACATTTTGTCAGATTTTTTGGGAGATATTTCTCAAAATGGGAAAAAAAATTCTCACAATTTGAGAAATTGAAAAATTCGCGCAAATGGGAAAAAAATTATCCCAATTTGAGAAATTGAAAAATTCGCGCAAAATTCCAGAACATCCCACTTCTAATTTTCCACTTTCATTTTTTACTCCCTTGTTAATACTTACTTGAAAACGTACTCCATTGGTAGAAGGAGTTCCATTCCATGGTCGTAGTATGTGAGGGGCCATTGCCATAGCAATTGAAGTAGAACACAGGTATCGCATACAGCTAACGCGAGCATGTAAACACACATGGTCACCTCTTGGTTCTTTGCTTGCACAGCTACACAACCTGTAATGACGTTCCCTGGGATTCCCAATGCAACAGGAATGATCCAGATATACTTATTGAGTATTTCAATGGCCGCTCTGAGTGTTGCAATGTCCCTACCAGCCGTCGATACAGAAGATTGTGGTTCAATTTCGCCGGTCGTATTCATTTTTTCAGTTTTCACCACACTCGACGAACCTCATACAAGGCGTTGAAAGATAATTTTCAATAAATGTCTTGCTCTGGAATGGACCTCTTTCACAGCTTTCGTGCTTGTTCCAGGTAATAGTAGGGAGGTGTCGCAAATCTGACGAAACACGAAGTACGAAATACGAAATTGGACTTCATTTCCATGACGCAATGAATTCCAGGAGATGGTTGGTACCACAAATATCGCCTGCTGCAAGAGCGTCTTTTAGTGCATGACGTTAGACCGAGAGAGTTACGGTGTATATTAAACTTTGAAATCTATCTTTCGTTTCCACTTCGTACCTACGAAGTGGAAATTTAAAAATTCAAAATGCACCATAACTCTCTCGGTCTTACATGATATGCTACAAGACGCACTGGCAGCAGGGACATTTGTGGTAGCAACCATCTCTAGAAATACATTAGGTCCTTGAAATGTCGTATTTCATACTTCGTGTTTCGTCAGATTTGCAAAACCTCTCCATTAGCGAAACCTCACCAATTTGTCGCAACCACCAAATCAGATTTAGGAACCGACTGAGTGTTGATTCTTCCGCCCACAGTTGCAGGGTTATATTCGAGTGGCTCCGACGGAACTGAATTATCCGAGTGTATCATGAAACGTTGTCGCTTTCTTATTGTGAATCAAAGCCATGAAAGGTCAGGTATCGTTGTAAGAAATCGGAAACAAAATTTACAGACTGTAGTGTCTTGTTTCAATCAGCCGTAACGAGATGTCGAGCAGTACTGGAATGATTTTCTCAATATAAAAGTATAATCATATGATTCTTTAAATTTTCTTTCTTTAAGGTGGCGGGGGTGACTAGCCCGGCGTATTTTCCCGCTGAATATGGAAATGATTAGAATGAATTTATTCATGCGCTCAAGCGTAGTCGGTCACAATCATAGCCTGTTTCAATATTTGGCAAGTGTAGTTCTTAGGCATGTTGGGCCCGGAATGGTATTGCGCAATACCTCTTTCGACGCCTTTCCATTAGGCCACGCCGTTCCCTAACAATAGCTCTGTCGTCGATGATTTTTGAACAGACTTCATC
>NMRB01000409.1:354944-379743 GCA_002633025.1 Notospermus geniculatus
ATGAATTTAGACTTGTTTCATGTTGATCAGTTGACAGTGTGGCAAGTAATCTCAAAATATCAAATTTCGTGATATCGAACGTCGATATCACCATGACCCAAACTTCTCAGATCAAAAATAATCAGCTCATTTGATTTCTAGGGTATAAAAACCTAAGGGTAGAACTTGTTTCTATTGCTCTAGGTGTTAACTGGTTATAGGAGCCGATTTGTGCCATCACTAAGAGAGTGATGGACAAAATATCAAGTCTGATATGATGATTACGTCAATGATGGAGGCATCTGAGGTTGAAAATGATTAGATCACTTCTTCTGCCTGTTTCTGCCTGTAAGTGACGCTCCTGTGTTTGATAACTCATTTTTAAGTTTCTGAACAGTCCACTTTCCATACTCTGCCATGTTGCAAACAGTGACACTAGGACTTATAGTACAGCAGAGCCATCTGGAGGTTTAGTTTTCCCTGGATAGCCCCATTGCAGTTTTCAGTGATAGATTTACTGCATACAACAGTTTACGAATCCTAAACCCTAGGTTAAAGGCCTAGAAAACTATTGTTCTGCGTTCTGTATGCTGCCTGATCTCTGGCATTTACCCGCAAGATGATCGCACGCGTCTATCTTTCCTGCGTCTCAGTGTGGGAGGACAAAAGAAAGTGTTGGACAAATTCTAGACAAGCCTGCCTGATCGTTCAACATTTCCTTTGTCCTCTTGGACTTGGACGCTGGACAGTTGCATGCATGTGATTATCTTGCAGGTAAACGCCTCTGGTGAAGCACCATACAGATATCAGACAATACCTGTGTAATGCAGAATTTGTACGCTGATTAGGCTAAACACCCTTTATGAATATGACCCGAAGTGATTAGGGTTGGCAAAGCCTGTTTCATTATGCGAGGTTCTTTAGATTTTCCTTCTTACATATCAAATAAATAAAAACCTGTTTTGCGTCGTTTCGGAATTTACGTCCGCCAGCAACAATGTAGAGGTAGAAATTTATAGAATAATTGCAGGCCCAGAGAATCCCCACACATAAGTTCTCTGCCACGTATCTGAGATTCCAATAGGTTGAATTTAAGTCATAAATTTGAGCAACTTCCGGGATGTCAAGGACCAGATAATGAAGTCGGAGCGGAAGTGACGTCAGTGCATATGCAACAGAAACAAAGATGCACATCCGGGTGAGGTGTGCCTCACTTTGTTGACGACTGTCAGAATTTTGTTTTTGGCCTTCCATAGTCAGCCGTTTTCTATTTGCTTGCTTAACCGTGATGAGAATGACTACATTGCAAATAGAAATTATCAAGAATGGTAGAAATGTCCCGAAAATCATGGTTGATGTACTCGTGAGGATTTCAAGGATTGGTTCACTTGGAATGGATATGATCAGGGTCTCAATACCTGGAAGAAACGTCGCTGAGTCTTTAACAGGAGTGAGCTTCTGCATGCGCCCGGTTAGGCTCTACGACGACGTTTATCTATTGTGTGGGTGCACCCAAACAATAGATAAACGTAGTCGTATGGCCTAACCGGGCGCTTGCAGAAGCTGTCTATTGACCGTGCACTCTACTGATTATTCTAGATAACTCATTTACCTGTTTTAGAATCCCGAATAAATCGAAAAGCAAAGAAAGTGGTCAAATTCAAGCAGGCTATGATCACAAAACTGATTCCTATGATTCGTTTAGTTCTCTTCACGGAGCATAGGCGGCGTGATGCCAAAGGGAATCGCACAGCTATAAGGCGGTCACATGACATCATGGCCAAATATGTCCCTGAAGCCATTCCAAACGTAAATTCAAAGTACCAGGCAGTCCTGAAAAGGAAAACACAAAAACTGATCGATGTTGGAAGCTATAAGGTAACAGCAATCCTCTGACTGCAGGACAGGCCACACTGTCCTCCTTTTTATTATAGACAGATTGCCGAAGTAGGCCATGTTGGACCAAAGGCAACAAACACTGAATGTACAGTGAATGTACACCATTACAGCATGTTTTAAAACCTGCAAAACACAAAACTCTCATGAAAAGTTCTCAAATGAACACCTCCTCAGTAATGCTACACATGTGATGCAGTCAGCCCAGGCTAAAAATTTTTGCGGATATTTCACGAAAATATACAATACAAGCCTGTTGGCGTCAAGGTTCACGTAGTGAAGTTCGTGTCGAAAAAATAACGAAATTGAGGAGCATGGGGCATTTCATGTACCATTTAGAACTGCTCAACTTCAAATACCGACAAAGCCCTGGGATAGTTCGTTGCTTTGCCACCAGAGAAGCAGAATCCAGGCAGTGTTGTATCCAGGAGGCGATCACACTCGACGTACCGGTGTCTAGATTATTCGTGCATTGTTCACTGAGCCACGTGGTGATGATCGACTCATTATTCACAGAGGCGGCAGTTTAGGAGTGTTGATTTTCAACTAAGGCATTTCATAAGAGTTATCTACATTAAATAATTCGTACATTCTCTCAAAAAGCGGCTAATTTATTGTAACCTTTATCCCACAAAATGTATCATTTTACGCAAACAGCAAATTCGTTTGTGGTGTTGATTTATACCTAAATCCTGGAACCCCTGCGCCTTCCAATAATATTAGGCTCGTCCTACCTGTGTTATTCTGCCATGTATTGGATATCGCGAATGCACAGGGCATTAAACGCAATTTTTAGGTCAACTAACGAATATTATGGGCCCACAAGAAATCCGAAGCAGCAAATGGATATCTACTTTAGACTTATTAAGGTTATTCACTAAAAGTTCATCTTTATCGAAGGTTATCCGATTTTATTGGTTTCCAATCTTCAGCCTCACAATAGAAGTTTTCTGCGTGAGTGCGAAGCCCTGGTTATGGCAACGTGAATAACCGCGCGATCGAAGAGTGAATCGGGCAAAACCGGTATGAAAATAATGGTCACTATGTGAACCAAAAAAGACTTTTATTATGTCCCTACTTGGCCAAACCTCGGCTCCAGCCATGGCAGGTATGACAGCGCCTACCCAACAGTGTGAAAAATGATGTCTCATATACCTTGACCAAGGTTGAATCAACAATAAAAGTCCGTTTTTACTTTTCTGAATTACTATTTTGCCAAAAGTAAGCCAAGGCTCAGTTCATATCAATGAAATATTACAACACATGTAACTTCGTTGAATGCGAGACATTTTCATGACAAGTTTTTGCGTTTTTGCAGGTTTTAGAATATGCTGTATGGTGTACATTCACTGTACATTCAGTGTTTTGTTATTGCCCTTTGGTCCAACATGGCCGACGTTGGCAATCTGTCTATTATGTAGGCCTACTTACTTGTAAATGTACTCCTTCGGCAGAAGGAGTTCCATTCCGTGGTCAAAATATGTGAGAGGCAGCTGCCATAGCAATTGTAGAAGAACACAAGTATCGCATACAGCTAACGCGAGCATGTAAACACACATGGTCACCTCTTGGTTCTTTGCTTGTGCAGCTACACAACCTGTAATGACGTTCCCAGGGATTCCCAGCGCAACAGGAATGATCCAGATATATTTCATGAGTATTTCAATGGCCATTCGGAGAGTTGGATAATCATCACCAGGCGTCGATACGGTAAATTTCAGCCAAAATGTGCTGTTCGTGTTCATTTTTTTCCGCAGTGTGAATGGGAAAATACTCCAAGTATTTACGTATTAGTAATTTTACTTGTGCACCACGACGTACCTCGTACCTACATGTATAGGCCTATCAGCCACTACAAGGTTTGACTTCACAAAGTGAGTTTTTGCCACCGCCCAGTTAAGCACTATTTACACGAGCCGATTTTGCCGTACGACAGAGTCGTATCAGATTTGTCGTACCGATTTGTCGGGATCGGCTAATCTGTTTACACGGGACGATTTATTCCCCGGATTTATTCATGCGTCCCTTAGGACCTCGTGTGTCATTAGGTAGCCTTCATACACGTGATCTAATCTCGCTTCCTGATTGACCCAGTCCATACGACAAGCAGCCGATGTCGGGTGAAAATAGAACACCCGACTTCTGCATGCGATGTCGCACCGACAAAAAAATCGTCTCGAAAGTCTAGTATATACGGTGCGTTTTTTGTCGTACGTCTCTGTCGGCCGACACAACCGTACGACAAAATCGGCTCGTGTAAATACAGCTTTAAGCTACGTACAAAATGTGTACGATTTTCCGACAACGACAATGCGGCAACGACAACACAGCAACGGCAAATGAAATGGTCCATGGACCATGTGCTCACCTGGGTGAACGTACCAGAAAAATAAATGACAAATGTTAAATCGAAATGTTCCAGGGTCATGTATCCTCATTAGATGCACCTGATAAAAAATTGGAGACAATCCAATTCAGCTCCTATATATGTCGCAGGAACGGTGATAAAAATACAGGAAATTATTAAAATGTAAATAATCTGCGTCATAAAGTTCGATAAGACTAATTTGAGACATTAGGGAGGTTGAGATCAGCGACTTATCACGGATCCTTATACGTATACGGATAGAATTCTGTACAACGAGGGCAAATTTTGTGTACATTTCTATCCGTATACGTATAAGGATCCGTGATAAGTTGCTGATCTCAAACTCCCTATTGTTTCAGTTTTTATGGCGGCACGCTAAGAAATACTTATGGCGCGTTTTAATCAACGTCTCTGTATGAGCGCCACCTGTGGTGACATGGTGGAACCGTTAGCATAACCAGAATGAATGCGTCTGGGGCCAGACTCTGATCCAAGCGTAGGTAGCGGAGTGAGATCAGAGGCTGGTGGTGCGAGACTTTGTCGTCGTCGTCCATCATGTCGCATTAGGGAGGTTTCGAAATCAAACGATAAACGTAAACGTTAACGACAACGTTATTTTTGTACCGAAAATGCAATATAAAATCTGGTTAATGTGTAGTACGAAAAATAACGTTGTCGTAAAGTTTACGTTTATCGTTTGATTTCGAAACCTCCCTATTTGCTTTAAAGATACGTCCGCTTACGTAGTCATGTGTACACCCAAAACGCCGTTGACGTTGTCGTTGCCGTAATAGTGAGGTTTCGCAAGCGCCCGGTTAGGCCCTACGACGACGTTTATCTATTGTGTGGGTGTACCCAAACAATAGATAAACGTTGTCGTATGGCCTAACCGGGCGCTTGCGAAACCTCGCTATTGTCGTTAGTATTAGGGCGGTTTCGAAATCAAACGATAAACGTCAACGTCAACGACAACTTTATTTTTGTACCGAAAATGCAATGCAAAATCTGATTAATGTGTAGTATGAAAAATAACGTTGTCGTAAAGTTTCGGTTTATCGTTTGATTTCGAAACCTCCCCAGTGAGCTTTCGCAAGCGCCCGGTTAGGCCATACGACAACGTTTATCTATTGTTTGGGTATTCCCACACAATAGATAAACGTCGTCGTAGGGCCTACCCGGGCGCTTGCGAAAGCTCACTATTGTCGGAAAATCGTACACATGTTTATGTACATGTACGTAGAGCTTAAAAGAGCATGGTATTGCCACTTTTTCTCGACAGCCGGCGCCACTGCGCCACTCTCCAACCCGAGGGACTAACTACGTTTCGGCGAATGATCCGATTTACTGCGTACATTTTGTAAAAAATGCATTTTTCTAGTTCGTCTTACTGCCGTTAGGTGTCTCCCTCTACGTCGGCAGTCAAATAACGCATTTGAGATCCAATACCGTGATCCTTTAATGTCGACCTTCCCGGCTTCTGTGATTCAGCATTCGTTCAACGTAGGTAGTTTCTGTGACCGATTCACTTATGTGGAAATATAAGAGTGTGCGAAAGGATCATGAAAAACACACGGTCATGTTCCTCATAATAACGGTAACTGGAGTTGGGCACAAGCAAATTAAACTGATTCATAAATCAATCGGCTATCGAATGACAGAAACGATAATGTCTTATTTCATCTAACTAGATGCGAATGGCAGTAAAAAATGAATTTTCTTTTTGTAGTTAGGAATAGGCCTATCACATGACTGTGTATATCACATGACTGTGTATGTTGTTACAATGGGCTCCAGATATCTCAGGACACACCCAGTTTTGAGACTCAAGTCAAAATTCCACCACAAGTGGACTCTCTTTCCTGTACATATATGGATTTGTATATTTTGCCACCTTGCTAAGCTTTCATCGTTTCATATCACGAAATCTCCCGACAAGCTCTGTGTATTACTCTTCATTCCACATTCAATAGGAGCTGTCAGCGAGTTGACCACTAGGTGTCACTACGGCCCAATTCAATGCATCTAGCGGACCCAGTCATTATCGATCGAGCAGCAATCACGTAGATTTTCCTGTACATTGGTCCGCTAAGACTTTGATGCCATCTGTTGGCAATATGCGCGGCTGACTACTCCTATTGGCGCGAGGTTTATGGCCGATAACTCCGCAACGGCTGGGTCAAATTTGACATTATAGCACACATCAATCGATTTGTATTTTTTGCCGCTACAGCCATCATCACTGTCATTTTAAACGTGACAAAAAAAGTTCTTTCACCAATCACAGTTTGTGGTTACGGGCGAAATGGCGGCCATTGAAATGACGCAATGCATCGCTCACGTGTAAACTGCACTGAACACCATGGCAAAATGAAAAGGGTTTTGAGAAAGGGATCCGTTATGCCGGCCTTAGGCGAAAAATGAAGATAGCAGAAAGATTCCGACAAGAAAGACAAGTCAATTGATGTATAGTATGTCAAATTTGACCCAGCCGTTGCGGAGATATCGGCTGAAGACCTGGCGCCAATCGGTAGTTGTTTGGGGGAAAAGATTAGGGAGGTTTCGCAAGCGCCCGGTTAGGTCATACGACGACGTTTATCTATTATTGGGTATACAAGCGCCCGGTTAGGCCATACGACGACGTTTATCTATTGTTTGGGTATACCCACACAATAGATAAACGTCGTCGTAGGGCCTAACCGGGCGCTTGCGAAACCTCCCTGATCTTTTCCCCCAAACAACTACCCATTTAAGCCTCCTTTCCACAGCGGCCTATCTACGTGCAATATTATTGCACAATATGAGGATAAAAATGGGCAATATTATTGCCAATCTTTCTCCCATCCATTATGCCAGCACATGACACCCATTTGTGCCCCATATTGTGCAATAACATTGTACCGTGGAAAAACCGCTTTAGCTTTTTCGCCACAGTTTGCGACGAGTGGAGCTGTGTTCACACGCAATAGAGGCCTTGCAAATGACGTCACAAGCCGCCATGCTGGGGGGCACATACTGCAGAGGCGCAGCGAAATGTCCCAATGACGTTACGTCAAACACTGGCGTCGCGCACTTCACGCAGGCCACGTCACGGTCAGCTCACACCTCTGCCCACTTGCCCCTCAGCATGGCCGCCAGGATGACGTCATTGCAAGGCCTCTATAGGCCGCAAAAAAGTTGATTACAAGAATGCACCCTGAGGAACCAATTACACAGGCCGTTATGAAAACGAAAACATTTTTTATTGACTAAAACAGCTTATTCATCCACATCAAGTTTCGAGGGTATAGCCGTGGTTGCACTTCATAAAAATACCCGTGTTTTTCGAGACCCGTGTCAAACCCGTGTGTACGAAAATCCCGGCGAGAGGTCACACCACTGTATTGTAGTTAAGTAGCCCGGCGACAGTTGCGCTGCAAACATTGACTCTTCTGTCATTTCTGAGTTGGCCCACATTGTCGGAGGCGCGAAAACGATGTCACTTAATGGCTACGCCATCTATCGCCGTGCGAAGAAGTAACCAACACACGGGGATTTCGAAAAGCACGGCGGGATTGCCGTGTCTAAAAAACCCGCGTTTTTCAGACACGGTTTCTTGAAGCCCGGCAATTCATAGACTGTGTGACCGCAAAAAAAACGGGGATTTTATGTAGTGTAACCACGGCTTATGATTTTCTAGGACGAGGAAGCCCCACAATAGATGGGCTTCTTTCCGTATCTTGTTAGAGCAGGAGCCCAAGAGGGGACAGGGTAGCTGGAAGGGTAACCAGTTTTCTGGCACACTATGGTATTGCATGTATATCCCTGTGCATCAAACTGGTCGTGTGGCGTGCAAACAGTTATGGATGTGGGAGATTTTTTGAAGCGTTTTGAAGTTTTGGTACTGACTTCATCATTGGACTGGTACAATTGGTTGTGTACAGTAGCAGGGGAACCAATGTACGGTCTTGTTAAAAAATAAAAAATAAAAAGACAGCAGATAATCCTTTGTTTCTCAGCTAATATTGACGGTTTCAACCTCTACGTGTGTCATGTTATGCCCTATAATGTTCTTAAAAAGATCACTTACGAAATTTAGGGTTTCTGGCAAAAATATCACTAAAATATCATGATTGTAAAATATCAAGAAAAAACTCATTTTTCAGAAATCGGAATTTGGAATTTAAAATCAACGTGGTATCATTCCCCAGTCGATCCTATGATTATCTGTGAAGAAGCTTTTTAAAAATTATTTCTCATTTTCTAGATATATCAGAATGTCATCAGTTTTTATGAATTTGATATTTTGCAAAATTCGATAGTTCCCAAATTTTTACAAAATTCGATAGTTCCCATATTTTCCCATATTTTTAGCTAATTTTGAAATGAAAACTTTGGATTCTGAAAATTGTGTTTTTTCTTGATATTTTGAAATTCTAATATTTTCATGATAATTTGCCACAAATCCTAAATTTGGTATGTCGTCATTTAAGCAACAAGTCCAATGATGAAGTCAGTACCAAAACTTCAAAACGCTCTATCTCCCACCCCACCACTGCTTGCACGCCAGACGATCAGTTCGATGCACAGGGACTAGGCTATATGCAATAACACAGTGTGCCAGAANTATCTCATCCCCAAGTGAACGTATTCATGTGTTATCACCATAACTGCAATGTTTTCCCAGGATAATACGCTTTTGAGCTATTGTATCAGAATATAATCAGATCGATTTTTTAGACAATCGGCAATCGTTTCAACCTTTGTCCTCATCACATTATCTAATTGACGAGTTGGCCAAGTTTTCATTTATTCCATTGAGGATTCAATTGATATTGTTTTATGACTATTGTATGAGGTATATAAGATGAATATAAAAGCTCTGATTACAAATAGAACGTGGCTGTTCCCTGAAAATCGATTTTTTAAATTTACAATGTATAGTGTTTTTCACATCGTTCTGGCCAAAGGTACTGAGGCCTACTAATAGTTGAACTCAGGAATATGACCAGATCACATTTACCAAAAGATAGTGGTGTTGCACAACGCCAGATTATCCGTACCGGTACGGTTGGCGTGATCAATACTAGCGTCCAATGGAAATACCTAGTTTGTCACATTTTGTTGTTTTCGAGAAAAATGGGTTTATGTGGAATGACAACTTGGAAGAGTTTTGTTGTGGAAAACACTCCTAATTAAAAATATGTCATACAACAGGATTAAATGCAATTTGCTATGTTTTACCTCTGATTTCATGCTCATTTTGCAAAGGTAAAAACGTAGTAAGTCACCGTTCTGATGACTAAAGGCGGTGACAGACTAGTGCGTACGCGACGCGGAGCGACGCGTTTTCTTTTGTGTTTTTGCGCNAAACACAACCCTGATTCTGTGTATTTGGGGGTTAGTGATCTGATATTATTTATGATTTCAGAATCTACCGAGGTAAACAGGACAAATGGTCCATCAGAATCTGTAGGCATTTATGATGAGGAGGACAGCTCCAGTGATGAGGTGGGTAGAGACTGCCTGTTAGACAGTCATTCTGTTGATAAACTATTTTTTGTGAAAATACATGTACATGTATGTAGTCCTGGCCTTCGTACCTCTGTTCCTGCCGGTATATTTATTTTGCATTTTACAGTTGATAATACGGGGCATAACAGTTAATGAAAGGCACGTCTCTGAAACCCAACACAGTGTGTTAGAGCCATGGTTAATGTATCTTTTTTGTAAAAATCTGCAATATTGATACGGAATATCTTGATTGGCAACCAGTTTTGAATCATAGGCTACCTAGTGGCTCAACCCTGGACATGAAGGGGGATTAGAAATTCACTTGATTCAGCGTACTCATGTTCATTTGCATACCATCCAACTTCGGTTCGCTTGTCCCACCTGAAGTATATAAGACCAACTTTACCCCAGTCCACTATTGTTCTGCCCTCTTCAACATCTGTTGGTACCAAGCCTATGCTGTTGAAGTGTTCTACACACATTCATTTGACTGTTTGTTCAAGTTTTGAAATTTGACTTGGCGGTGTGTCTGACGAGTTGTATGAAGTTTCATGAATAACTACTTCGCATTGTTTTCATGTTCAAGTCATATCCAGACAGTGTTTTTTGAAATGTCATCAAATATTAATGGCGTTTGATTACATGTAGGCCAAGATGTTCGGGTTTTTTCCAGTGATATGGTTCTGTTGCTGCCAGTCAGTCAGTGTTGATGACAGGAATTGTCCACACGCGACCCCTTGATTGGCAGTAGATATCTAAAATGACCCATGGCCCTTATTTAGGGTGCAGGCAGATTCCCTCGATATACTCATCGCGACAGTGTTGAACAAATATTGACGCATGTCATGAATCATGTTTGGTACTCGAGATCCACCATGATATGCCTTTTTCGAATGTATGAATTATGCATGCGGACTTGTGTTCTGATCTCTTTGCTTTGTTAAAAGAACACTTTGAATCTACCTGAAAGTACATAGGCTTCTGTTGCAGAATAAAAGAAAGAGGCGAATTTTCATTAATTTTTTAACAAAATTGTAAAATGACTGGCTGGAAAGCTCTCGACTTTAAAGTAGTTGTATTAAAATATCATTCAAAATGTCCTTGAATTGTACGCTTTCCACTAAACAATGCTGAAGTTGCCATGAATATCATATCATTTGACGAGTGTTCTTTAATAATTCCACTAAAGTCCATCCAACTTTGTGCAGGCACGAGAAATCCCAACCTTTTCCTCTTATTCGGCTGAGCCATTCGCGAAAAAAAAAACGTTCGCCTCTTGTTGTAAATGAGGCTTTGCTGGCTAATCAGCATAAAAAGCTCATCATGAGGTATTTTTAGAAACCCAGGGGATTAATGTTACGTATAACAAGTCCGTAACTCAATAAGATGGGGCTTGGTTAATTTTGAACTTCAGTGTACAGAAAAGTTATAATGCGGTCAATTTGAGGAATCTGTGAATGAACAGAAGTGACATAACAGGCTTGTCGTTCACAAATAGTACTACAATGTTAATTTTCTTCCATCTTGGGTCCAATTCATCATTTTACCTGTTCGCCATTTCAAACTGTGATTTCCCGGTGGATTCTTCTATTAAATTCTCCTCTCTATTCATTGCCATGGATTTGATGGATTGTGTAGTGAATTTACTGCCATGTTCAGATATTGGTGTGTATGACCTGACTCTCTGTGTGGCTAAGGTTGCATTTGCACTTGCCATTTTCGTCACCCTGTGTTCTTATGTAACGTAGTGGTGGGCCTTAATCACCCTCAGTCTTTTTCAAAGTGTAACCTGCAGCCAGTTGAATGCCTTTATATCATCAAGATATCATTCTACTTAATCTGACATCATTTGTGAAAGGCGTAGCCTATTAAAGGTAATGTATCACGGGTATTTCGCGGGCCACGAAAATAATTGTTTATTTACATTTTATTTGTTTGTGTCCAGTCTTTCTTTGTCTTATGAGTACTTTGTTGGTGGCATGCCCCTCTAGAATTTAGAAATTCTCTTCATACCAAAAGTATTCAATTTGGTGCGTTGGCATGTCCCAAAAGTCCAAAATAGCATAATGTAAACATCCATCTTTTTTACAAACATTGGATGTTAACAACGAAGTCAAGATCAGATGGATATTCACTGACTGTGGTCGAATCATCAAATTGGGATTTGCAGGTTGTCTGTTGAACCTGTGGCTAATGCTGTGATGTGAATATAATGAAAACGAGAGCTAGTCCTAGGTTGGTTGATTATGTCCTCCGAAATTTGTCAACTCGGCCTATACTCAGCGTCACCACATAAAAGTATGCATCTCATCAAAAAATCTCATGCAGGCACAGCAGAATTAGCAGTACCACAGGTGCCAAGGCATAGTTGGGCATTTCAGAAGCACTTTATCCTACAACATTGCATATGAATTGCTAGTGATATCTTGAAAAGCATCAATCAATGATGCTTCACCTTGACAAGAAGTAATCCCACTACTTAGCATGCCAGAGTTCAGCTTCGCACTTGTCTCGGTTGATGATCAACAAACTCCACGTTACAACTCATTTGATAAAGCCTTAGGAATTTACTGAACCGAATACTAAGTGAGATTGTTCGCGGATGTTAACCACTCCAGCATGTGAAATCAATGATATGATGTTCCGGAGTTGAAAGAAATTAGCCGATAGAACTAAGAATAGTCTCGATTCTTAAAAGATTGAAACCATCCACAACTGGCAAAAAACCATGTTCATTTTCTGTATTGTACCTGTTTCATTGCAATGATTATTTTGTCTGTTTTCATTGATGGGTTTTATCTGCTGCCTGCCCTGCACCTCACCTGCTCTGACTGGGCTATCAAAGGGGATCTGTATTACGTTCCAGACAGGCCAGATAGCTAATGTGCCAGGTTGTTCATTCCCAACCTTATTGAGTCTGAACCAATTTCAAAATCAGTATCTACAGTGTGCCCCAGAAAGAACTGGGAATTAAAATGGAATAATACAGTCTGCAAATGGCCCTCGGCAGGTTTTCGTATTGTCTTCATGTAGCTTTACAATGTTTATTACGCGGACTTTTTCCCAAGAGAAGTAACCCGTATTATAACCATCCAAGAACCAACTACTCGCTGTTTTATTCCATCTTAATTCTCATTTCTTCCTGGGACACACTAGGTATGAATGGATGACAGTGCGTTTGTTGGCTGTACTGATGTTGGTTTATTTCTGATCAAGTTATGAAAATGCAACGGAAAGGCTTTTGCAATGTTAAAAAATTGTCTGATAGCTGTAATCTTTGTCAAATTCTTCTTAAACCTTCATAGACTACCTTGTCAGTTATTGATACCTTGGTCATCATGGCCTAAGACATGTTTGGTCAGTCTAAAATCTCCTGGTTTGTTAGAAAATCTCAAAGCTTTTCCTTGTCAATCAAGGATTGCAGTTTAACCATCTTTTACTTTCTCTGCATATAAGGAGCACATGTCGAAGACGTCATTATTGTGGGACTAAATCATCATTGGCCTAGTATTTATTAGTACCGGTATGTTAAAAAATTATAATTTAAAAAGATTTGGTATGCTGTTTGCCCCGTTCGTAAAACAGTCTCGCCACCATCAGTGAATTAGCGCTGGTATACGGTGTAGGCCTACATCGATCGTTTGTGTAAAGCTATGAACGAGGTCACCATAATTAGATGCACTACTAGACGACAGCGTCACGAAACTAGGTTATTGAAGCATAGCGTGTGTCCCAAAACCTCCAGCGGGAAAGGAAGGTGGTCTGAACTTTGTTGGTCAGCCTGTGAAGTTGGGCGAACCCGCAGGTAAAAATGTATGCCCTTTGTACAGGTTGTTGCAGGATGGCAGTGTTTTTGAAATCAAACTTCTCACCCCTGGGTGACTTTGATTCCATTGTACAGTCAATGAGCGAGCAGTGCACGTGATTTGATCAAATAAAGAGGGAAGTTAGGATGGGATCATGGCCTCCGGTGATGAGCAGATTCCGTTTGCTGGATATCATTCATTTTGCCGTAGGCCACACCCGTTGGACTGAACTGTCTAATGTTACATAATGGGACCATCACTTCAAGTACATGATAAATCACTCAACTCGGGACAATAGTTGGCGTATGGTGTGGAGTTATACCGCATGTTTACATGGTGTTTGCAGGAAATTAACTTATTAGAATCTCTTATCTCTATTCTCTGTGGAACATTCGTGCAGCACGAATGGAAATTCATCTTTCTTTTGTGGTACGAGTCGTCTGGCACAGAATTGAGGCACATTACCTGAATTAAATCGTTCTGTGCCGCTTTAAAAAAGAAAACACGACCTTGACAGATCTTAAATGTGATTGCTTGATATTGCCTCTGTCCAAGGCATGCAAAAGGAGTCGCAAAACCTCAAGAAATGTGGGTCTAGAGTGGCAGTCGGATGTCCGTACTATTTCAGAAGCATTTCAACGTCACCTTCACAGTGGAAGTCACATTTGGCTCGCTGGCACGTCTCAATCGTAGAAAACGTAGGATCGTGTTCCCATTTGTAGGCGTTATCCCGTGACTAGTTGTTTTTCCTGTTTTGTAAAGAAGAACTTCAATAAAATACACGATTCTGTATCTTTTTTAATTTAAAACATTCAAACGTCTCAACTGAGTTAGTGAGTTGAATCGACTAATAATCTAAACCCCCCTTAAAAAATTCCTTTGAAGTACACGTATGTGAAATTTAAGGTCCCAGGTGCCAAGGTTTTGTTTATTTCAGAGACATATACTATAAAAGAGATGATCAGACGAGATCTGTACTTATCCGCCCATACGCNGCGGCCATATTGGATTTGGATTTTACTTCCTGGTTGTCCTTTTTGTACTGAGCGTGTATGGTTCACATGAAGAGCATGTCAGGACACCCTCGCCACCCCAGGTTCTATGTGTTTGTGACATTGTTGTCACACCTTCAATGTGTCATTTACACGCTCCTTCTCCAAGAAAATTGTACCTGTTTTTCATGTTTGGTGAATTTCTTTGTTATTGATTATGTAATGTAATTAAGCTGTAATTCTTGGGACTTTGCTCATTTTCTGTTTCTATAAAGCACGGTGATCACATTGGGCCATAAAAACAGTCAACTGAAGGTGTCTTTATTGCTTTTCTCATAGGGGCCTCAATTCAAGCAATATGAAAATGTCAAACGATGGCTTGCCCTTAACGGATCTGTACCAGATTACCCCCACGCATCTGAACAAGACTCTTCCCACAGATCTGGGCCAGACATGTTTCCCAGATCTGGTGTCAGATCTGGCCAAGTTTGCACTAGCGGGGCTGACCCAGATCAAGATGCCAGATCAGTACCAGACCTGGATACACTGTCGAAGCAGATCAGGCCAGAGTTTACAAGCAGCAGCGCTAAGTTTCGGTCCAGAGATAGTTTTTACCATAGGGTACCTGTACACCAAATTTCAAGTTTGTAACCCAAGCGGTTTAGAAACGTGGCACCTCTGTTAACGACGACGGACAACAGACGACGACGGACGACACACCATGGGAGAAGCTCATCTCACAGAGGTGGGCTAAAAATCAAGTTGATGTCAACGTCTTGCAATAGATAAACATGTTTAGAACAATTTGAGCATATTGGTAATCTGAAGTTCGATCGGACGACTTCAAAAAATGCATTTCAAAGTGTGATAAATTCACAGTAGACTGTAGAGGCCTCCTGGGCATGTCCAGGTTGACTACTTCCGGTCTTCAATAATATTCTATTGGCTCTGCCGTGGAGGTAGGCGTCGACTGAGCCGATTTAGCTACGTCACTGTACTATTTTTAGGAGGGCTTTCTCCATGTTGTGGCCGTTCTCCGAAAGGTGACGCCTCTATAGCAAATTCCCCTCCTAAGAGTCGTGTGGTGTAGGCCTACAGTGTAGCCCTATCCAACCCTACCAGTCAGTCATGTCGGTAGCCGCGAGGCATGTTGCATGCATGCGCTTAGACCTAGGCCTACATGTAGGCCTAAAAGTGCATTCTGCAGATGGGCAGCTGATCGCAGGCGATCTGCAGAATGCACGTCACAAACCTCAGTTACAATATCATTCAGCTACTAGTATTCATGTTTCTCTTTTCATCTATTTCAGAATTTGGCACTTGTTTTCTGTGGACGCGATTTGCTTCCTGCAACACATTATTTAGTGCGAATCTTCACAAACTTTCGCAGCTTCAATGCATCAACCGTCTACCCGCTTCATCTTCATCTTCCGGTACCACCCACATCTACACACCGCATAGGCCTAAATCTATACCTAGCACCTCTCTTTCACTTTACTGGACTAATTCTTGAACTGGCTGAGTTGCATCGTGCAATGAAGAGGGAAAGAGTATTCAGAGACAGGCGTAATCCACTTGATATTTGTACTGATGATGAATTGATTAAGAGATAGGCCTACATCGATTTTCAGGGGAAGGGATCATGTTTATAACGGATTTAGTAGCACCCAAGATTGATCATCCACGTACACGGAAAAAAACATCCCGCTCATGTTGAGTACTTTGGACTACTCATCAGTCATTTTGTCCCTGAGATGAGTAGAAAGGTACTCATCGGACCAAGGAGCTGCATTTGGAGTTCCTTGCTACTCGTTATGAGTACCTTCCTCGCTATGAGTACCTTTCTACTCAATATGAGTACCTTTCTACTCACCTCAGGGATAATATGAGTACCCCGAAAGTACTCAGCATGATTAGGATTTTTTTTTCAGTGTATCAATCACTATTTCTGCATCAGCAGGTGCTGATTACATTACAGCGTACGCATACAAGTCTCACAACCAACATCATATGCCGAGTTGTCAACAGACTTTCACGACAACTTTCTGGGAAAGTTAACAACTTTGTTCAGTTGCCTGAATAAGGTCAGGTTTATAAGATTAAAGAGGGGATTCTACAGGATCTTGACCTTTCCAGGTGTTAAAAGGTTGTGTTGATGGAAAACCATATTTGGATAATTTCACCTCGTTTTCACCTTTGTCAACAGGAAAGGTTATCACTAGTCCGAACGTCTGACTCGTATTGCTATTTTTAGCCCATGCTGGCCGCAATACAGAGTCAGATGATGAGTAACCGAAGAACCAGATTTTCGTTCTACGTCATGAGCATGATCAGATCACGGATTGGTGGATTGGCGCATATATACCCCTATGTCATATGACCCACGACACCAAGTTTCGGTCCGATTCGACTCTCAGCTTGGCAACCAGGTGGCGGAAACCAAAAACACAAAAAGTGCGATAACTCCTGAACTAATGACTAGATCATCTCCAAATTTTTATCATATGTGTAACTAATAGAGTTGTTACCTATTCATGACTGTCAGGGGTCCTTACTATCAGGGGAGATTTTTCCATGTAATACCTGATCCAATTTCGGGTACTTACCATAGAAAGTGCATTCCAGCATGTCCAGTCGTATTTGATCTCATTTAACCTTGCAATGGAACATAACCACAAATCACAGGCCTTAGTTATGCCCGTTGTACACGGCCCAATTTTTTATTGCTAACTTTTAGTAATAACTTTTCGTACGATTTTTCTGCTATGGGCCCCGTTGTACACGGTAATAAATTTTACTGCCTTTTCGAAAATGCCACCCGTATTGTCAAGGTTGCTGTCCGCAATGGCTACCTGTGCAGCGACTACAACTATTATTTTAGCGAGTGTAGAACAAAGTAAAAAAAGACGCAGACGTAGGACAGGACGTAGAAGATGTTGGACAAGGGATTGGATAATGCGTAGGCCACTGAAGGGGGCCTACGCGATGCCCGTCGAGGAACTGCGGCTGGAGAACCCAGCGTCCTATAAGAACTATCTTAGGATGGATGAGCAGACGTTTGAGGAACTCGTCGCCAGAGTGACGCCGTACATCCAGCGGCAAGACACGAACATGCGTCAGGCCATTAGCGCGGGAGAAAAATTGGCAGCTACCCTCCGCTTTCTAGCAACAGGAGAATCCTTCCAGAGTCTGTCGTTTTCAACAAGGATACCTGCGACAATTTTAAGCCAGTTCGTTCCAGAAGTATGCCATGTGCTATTCCAGACACTCAAGACGGATTTCATTAAGGTAAGCTATGGGTAATCACTGTGACCACCCCTGCAAACACAGAGAAAACAAGAAAAAGACATCGCAGCGATCTCAATGGTTTCCGATCCTGAAGATAGTGACCTTGTAGGCTATTATGGAAATTCTCTCGCAGTATCGATCGAAAGAAAATTTCATCCTATCATGTGCAATGTACTCGACACACCTCTATGAATTTGCTCAAGACATGTAAACGGTACAGGACAGATGGACTAGTACGAATGCACCAACGGACAGAATAGCTGAACACAGAATCCCCCTAAATTTCGTTTCACCTGTGTGTACTGAGAAAAAAAACATGAAAGTCAAGAATATAAGTTGGAAAATTTTTAATGACAGTAACCTTCCATGCGTTCAACATTCATGCTGGAAATCAGGTGTACATTCAATATAATGTTTCATACATGGCATTTGCCAGAATATCAGAGGTACACGTACATGTACTTGCTCTGTTGAAAGACGCATGGGCTGCAGCCTGAGTGGGCCTGGATACCGTACTCCTTGGCATTAATAATACATCAGAAGATGATTGAGAACTACATGTAGGCCTACTCATGCCGCTATATTCAGGAGCTAATGGGGTGTTTCTTTTCAAGTCAGCCTCCTGACCTTCATATATGGCCATCGTTATCTTCCTTTTCACTGTCTGACGAATATCTGGAGACGATATTTCACGCAATTCTGACGAAACAAATTTTTAGCAAAAATGTCTAATGGTTCTTCTTTCACCTGTGATGAGCCCAGGGCAGCATCCTTCAATTCCATCATAACGTGTGTTGCTTGCTGAACAGCATCTTCAGCAGGCGATGATTCAACTTGTTTAGCCCTCCTTTTTCTCCTTGGGTTGACAGAAACTGGCATGTGGGCAAATGATGTGCGCGACCCGGCTGCGCATTCCTTTTCGTTAACCTCTTGCACGGAGTCGTCATCGTCCACGATATCCTGAAAGATAAATGAGGTGATGAATAATTTCTTTTTCATTGGCAGCTCCCTTCCAATCCGGACGAATGGAAAGCTGTCGCATAAGAGTTTGAAACGAAATGGAATCTTCCGCACTGTTTGGGTGCGATGGACGGCAAACACGTTGTCTTCCTGTCACCATTGAAATATGGGTCGTACTACTACAACTATAAAGGGACACACAGCCTTGTTCTCTTTGCGTTGGTGGACGCCGACTATAAGTTCCTCATGGTCGATGCTGGAACTAACGGCCGAGTTGGGGATGGTGGCGTTTTCCGAAAAAGCAACCTTAATACCGCAATGTCAGATGGGACAATCAGTTTCCCGAAGGATGAACGACTAACAGGCAGTAGTACGTCCATGCCATACTTCTTTGTGGCAGACGATGCCTTTCCGCTGCAAAGAGACGTCATGAAGCCCTATCCATTTCGCAACCTTGATTTGTCCAAACGCATTTTCAATTATCGCCTAAGTAGGGCGAGGCGCGTCATTGAGAATGCTTTCGGTATTCTAGCAAACCGATTCAGAGTCTTCCTTGCCCCCATTCTGTTATCAGATCCGGATAAAATTGAGATTATAATTCTTGCTGCCTGTGCTCTGCACAATTTCCTTCGTTGTAGGAAACCAAATCATTACTTCCCACCAGCTTATCTTGACAAAGAAGACCGCAATAGTGGGACGATCATCGAGGGTGACTGGAGACAGGTGAAAAAGTCGGATGATTCGTATCAGGACATCTCTAGGCAAAGTGGCAATAGATACGCCAAAAGTCCGCAAGAGCAACGAGAGATGCTGCGCCGTTATGTCAACAGTGATGTTGGCCGTGTCCACTGGCAACTTAAATTTGTCAGCTAGTGTGCACATTTGGCAACATGAGCGTTCTGCATTCTGCAGTCTATGGATTCCGAATTAGTCATTACCAAACGACCGACAGTCCAGTATAAACTTTGCTGCCACTTTGGCAGCAGCAACCTATCTTGAGGAATTTCGTTCTACAAGAAACAATGTACTGTTAAATGTCTACAAACCAAGCATTAAGCCCTGCTGTAGCTGTGCATGTATAATGATAACCGATATAATACGAGTCGTCCCTCCAAAATTTCACAAATTTTTGACGCCAATCGGGGTCTCCCTCACGCACTTTCTAGAAAGAGATTACAGAAAAGACTTCTTCCTTTTCAGTAATCTCTTACTAAGTGCCAGAGGAAGACCCCGGTTGGGATGGAAAATTTGCGCAATTTTGGAGAGACGATTCCTCATCTTCTATCATTTTGTGTGTTGTTGTTTGTGCATTATTATTTTTGGATATAATGATGATCGTCAATAATAAACAATCATTTAGTACTTACATTGTCCGATGTTTCTCTGTCCTCTTCGGTTTCTTTCACCATGGAGGAAGTACTACTTCTCGGCGCAATGTGATCTCTCAGAAAAAGAAGTTTTTGAAACCACCACACCATTGGTTTCTGTGGGTCACCTCCATCCGCCCCGCTTTTTCGGCTCTTTCTCAGTTTCTCCAGCTCTTTAGAGAGATGACTCATCAGCCCATTTATCTTTCTCTTTAGGTCATCTACCGTGCAGTCTGGCTTGTACACTGATGTCGCCTCCTTTATTTGTTGATAGGCACTTTCTTTAATCTGTTGTGGTATAATGGATCCTTTATATCATAGAGTATCGGTCGCTTCCGATATTCTTCGATGAGGACATCCACAGCTTGCTGTGTCCAACCCATGTCGACGGTTGTGTACACACCAAACAGTATAGGCCCTGTGAGCTTGCAGAACGTTCCTGAATTTCCACATGGCTGAATTTTACGTCATGACAGGCTACCGGTACAAGGATTACTTCATTGCGGTGCTTATTTCGGGCAACAGCTACACAGTACAATTCAAAAGCAATCCACAACCCGCCGGCATACCCGCAAAATGATGAAAAATACCAATATCCGCGAACGATGCATAAACATTGTTTGACCCACAAGGGGTTAATTGTACTAAAAAATATTGCCCCGATGTACACGTTCGATTTCAGTCCAAATATTTCGTTTAGTACTAAAAAAATAGGACAGGTCCTATTATGGTAATATTTTTTTGTAATAAAAAATTTCATCCAATTTCCCGGTGTACACGATCCAATTTTTTAGTACAGAAATTTTATTACTAAAAAAATGTATCGTGTACAACGGGCATTAATCTGTGATTTGTGGTTCGGTCCAATTGCAAGGTGAATGGAGGGCAAATATGAATAGAAACGCACTTTAGGCCACAGTCAATCTCAACGACCAAGACTGAGTTGGGTTCACCATAGTGCTTTGTAAATCACCATGATAGTCATGGCTGATGATCAGGCCATTGTACTGGACTTGACTGTCATGAATGATCATCAGAAAATCAGTCTAAAGATCAGTTGGGTCTGAGCTGGGATTGTGAAGACTCCCCAAACATGGCTAGGCCTGTTAGAGTCTGGAGGCTGCGACATGATCTGTTAATGACATGATGAAATCCAGGCATACCAAGACGCTGTACATCAATTTGGGAACGACATTGCAAGGATAGGCCTAGGGAGCACACACGGCTGGTCGAGATGAACTAACCCCCCATGCTAGACGAATTTGTGTTGGTCCCATCAATGGGATCGTCAACCCCCGGTTGGTTGTTGTCTGCAGGGCCATCAGAAGGCGCGAACTGGTTGATGGCCATCTCCCCAATCATTCCCTCAAAAAGTAGTGCGTTGAAAAGTGCGCAGCGTAACTCAAGTAAATCTCGCTTAGACTGATAAACTAAAGCCAACAAAGCTGGGTTTTCAATTTTGCCTCTCTTGCTGAAACAAGTAACGGTAACGGTAGTGACAAACTAAGTGGATTTGGACGTTTGCCATTCCCTGGTAAACCATTCTATTGCAGTTGCCTATACGTTGAGGAAAACATTCAAGTATGACCAACAACACCAATAGGGCCGTTTAGACGACAGGCAAAAATCCACATGCGATCCGATCGAATCCGATTGTGGTTCAAAACGCTTGGGTGTAAACGCTACCCAATGCGGTCCAATGCGGATTTAAAATGGTCCCGAATCCACATCGTCTAAACGCAAATGAGACCCGATGCGGGTCGATCGGATCCAATCGGATTGAATCGGAATGTGTTTTTGGCTTGTCGTCTAAACGGCCCTAATATGACCAACAACAGCAGGACCACTCAGGCATGTACTCACATACATGTCAGTTACAGACATGGACATTCAGACATTATGGGCCATATTCATAAAGGGTGTTTAGCCTAATCAGCGTACAAATTCTGCATTACACAGGTTAAAGGCCTAGAAAACTATTGTTCTGCTTTCTGTATGCTGCCTGATCTCTGGCATTTACCCACAAGATGATCACACGCGTCTAACTTTCCTGCGTCTCAGTGTGCGAGGACAATAGAAAGTGTTGGACAAATTCTAGACAAGCCTGCCTGATCGTTTAACTTTTCCTTTGTGCTCTTGGGCTTAGACGCAGGAAAGTTGTACGCGTGTGATTATCCTGCGGGTAAACCCCTCTGGTGAAGCACCATACAGACATCAGACAATAGTTTTCTAGGCCTTTAACCTGTGTAATGCAGAATTTGTACGCTGATCAGGCTAAACACCCTTTATGAATATGGCCCTATGTCTATTACCAAGGGTTAACTTGGATAACTAAGGGCTTATGTCATCTGACAGTCAGGGTACCCTGATAGTCATGAATAGGTAACAACTCTAATAGAGTTGTTATCTATTTATGACTGTCAGGGGCCCAGTACTGTCAGAAAATGTGACCTGAGCCATTATATAATACTGACCACCATATTCCATGTTTAGACCGGCCATGTAATAATTGACCCTAAATTTGGCAAAATGTATGCCCGACCAAGCGCAGATGGTTATCCAACAATAACCACGACTGAGGTGGATTGATGGTTGATCTGGTAATAGGCCTTTACATAAAGATGGCTTGCCCAATGCTTTTGTGCGCCTCCCGAGGATAATGAGTTAAAGAAGTAAGCAATGACTGTCATGGCTGATGATCAGGCCATTGTATTGGCCCTGACTGTCATGTATGACCATCAGAAGATCAGTCTAAAGATCAGTTGGGTGACTGTGTCTGAGTGTGTGACATTATTACGATGGCTAGGCCCATGAGAACGAGAAGGTTGCGGCCTGATGCGGTCACCAATGAGGAAATTGAGGCGTATCAACAGGCTGTACATCAGTTTGACAATGATAATGCAAGAATTGGGCCCCACATGGGGGTNGGGGGGGGGGGGGGGGGGGAGAGCAGTGCATTGTAAATGTTCCAAATCCTCTTCTCGAAAAGTAGTGCAGTTGTGATAATTCCATTCGTAAGCAATGCCTGGAAGTGCTCCATCCGACCGCAAAGGGGCAAAGGCCAGAGGGCATAACCCAAAATGATCTGTGTACGATCATAAGGAACATCGATTCATAAGGTATTGAATTCTATTGAAACAGACATCATACCATCATACAATACCCATGATTGACATGGTTTCATCGGGGCCAATAATGCCTATGGCTTCGGCCCCATTCTAATAATACTGTAAATAGTATTTCTAAATAAATCTGATAATAATAATAAAAATTGACATGGTTTTAGGGCCTGTATGAAAAGGGCGCATTATTACATAAGGGGCGATGTAACCTTTTTCTGACAGTACTGGGCCCCTCACAGTCATGAATAGATAACAACTCTTATAAGGATACATAAGATATATAGCGGGTTTTTGACTCAGATTGCTCATACTGATATGTACCTCCCTCTGTCATTAGACTATTATGTCCAACCCAGTGAGCACATGGTCAATTGACCATTTCATTTGAATTTACCATAAAATATCTAATTCTCTGATAGAACTTTAATTCTGAATTTCAACACGAAGATGATGAATTTTAATAGCATGTTTTCACTGAATGAAGGCATAAGATTATTTCCCGTCACCAAAACATAAATTTCAGGAAATCGAAATTTTAAGAAGAGAGACAAGCGTCAGATACTAGTAAAAATATGATAATTACATCGTGCACATGTACAGGTAATATTATGATCCTATACATGTATCTACTGTGTGTTCATTTCTTCATCATTTTATAGGACTTTCCCATAAAAACACTGTAAATGAAGGTAAAATTGATATGTTGTAATAATGTCATATTTTTTTACAAAACCATCTCGTTAAGTTTACTACCACGAGGTTCTTTTATTGGTGATAGTTCAGTTCGAACCCCCACCCTCCTGCTGGCGAGAATGGCACCATCTAGTTTTGATAACGATATCCCGCCATTCGGGATTTCATAGGCGGATCTGGGGGGGGGGGGTGTTCAGGGGGTGTTCAGGGGGTTCCCCCCCCCCCTTTGGCGGCCGCGGTGACCATTTTTAAAAAATGCATTTCTGGTTTAAAGAAGAGTTCGGAGCATACAATAGTGTTCCCAAGGCATTGATAGCATCCAATCGAAGGNGCGAACGACCCCCCCCCCCCCTTTGGAGAACAGTGCCCTCGCATTCAAAGCAACGCGTTGAGGAGGACACAGGGCCGATTGCTGAATGACCAATAGTGCACAGTACAATTATTCTGCCCTTTTTAACACACCATCAGAGCCTTATGGTCCCTCCTCCGCATGAAACGAGTCAGTGCAATCATAGGTCAAAGATTTCTGGCTGATGTTGACATCAAAACAGTGATTTCGGGCGTTGTTTTTAGGAACAAAACGTCACAGGAAAATGCCCCAGAACGCGTCTCAGAGCATCTAGATTTTCAAATTTTCCTAGGGGATGCCCCCCAGACCCCCGCCTTAGGCCCACGCCAACGCGCTTTGACTCATTGACATGAGTAGCAGCACCGTCAGTGGCTTCGGATACAAACCTTAGTCATTTTTTTCATTGCATATTCCTGCCCTGCATTATGTACTGTACATGTAGCCTAGTTATCATTCCATTTGTCGATGCTGAACCCCCCCCCCCCTTTA
>NMRB01000410.1:7600-21395 GCA_002633025.1 Notospermus geniculatus
GCCAAACTTAGGTTTAGCTCGCCAAACTTAGGTTTAGCTCGATAAACGTAGGTTTTGCTCGCCAAACGTAGGTTTAGCTCGCCAAACTTAGGTTTTGCTCGCCAAACTTAGGTTTTGTCCATTAAACCTAGGTTTATGCGCCGAATGTGTAAATAATTGAGTCAAACCTAAGTTTCACATGATAAACTTAGGTTTATGAAATAACTAACAGTTTGCTCGCCAAACTTAGGTTTTGCTCGACAAACTTAGGTTTAGCTCGCCAAACTTAGGTTTAGCTCGCCAAACTTAGGTTTAGCTCACCAAACCTACGTTTAGCTCGCCAAACTTAGGTTTAAGGAGCTAAACCTAAGTTTGACGGCGCAAAAACTAGGTTTTTGCTGATAAACTTACGTTTAGCTATTTATTACACACCCGGCTTGCCATAGACGTGGCCGGCTGGCGCATCGGTAGAGCGTCCGGCATGAATCTGGGGCGCCGGGTTCGAGCCTTGCGATAGGCGATTTTTTTCGCGTGTCTGTTTCTCTGTTTATTTTTTTTGCTGAACACTTTTATTCGCAGGACGAATATCTCCCCAGCCCTTCCCTTTCCCTACATACCTGCATTTGCTTATAAATACTTATAACCACAGATCCCTGTCAGCTGTCCTGCATTCAGAGAGACTTTTCACTAAAGTCTCTCTGAATGCAGGGACAGCTGACGACCATCGACATTCCCCTCCCAGTCACCAAAAATATCAACACCCCAACTAACGTTCAAGACTACTGGGTTACAAATAGCGTTGATTACAAAATAGCGTTGCGGCTACAAATAGGGACACCGACAATAGTGAGGTTTCGCAAGCGCCCGGTTACGCCCTACGACGACGTTTATCTATTGTGTGGGTATACCCAAACAATTCTCCTATGGCCTAACTCGGCGCTTGCGAAACCTCACTAATACTATTTGTAGCGCCTACTAATAGTCGGCTACAAATAGTGGTAGGTTACAAATACTGGCGCGGCTACAAATACGGTTGTAACAGGGCCTCGACCTTGCTTTACAAAATAGGGTCTGCAGCTCAAACTACTTGACCGAATCGGGATATCTTGGTGTCTTCTTTCTTCTAGAAAGATTCTCCATCCAATTCCATCAGTAGCTTTCGGCTCTGGGTAGTGGTGCGTTTGCGTTTTTTGACCACCCTGTATGGTGCAAACATGGACCCTTTCCTCCTTGTGCGCATCTCTATTGTGACGTAACAGTCCCTGACGACTTCGATATGGCGTTCCACAGAGGAGGTCGCACAGCCAGCGTGGCTCCTCATGCACTACCTCTGTGGTAGCCACAAGCTTGAAAGTGAAAGAAGATTTCGAGCTGAATGAAATGAAATGGTCCATGGACCATGTGCTCACCCGTTTAAACATAATAGTGTAATGACAGAGAGAGGTAGGCCTACATGTCAGTTATGAGCAATCTGTGTCAAGTCATTCCCAAGTTGCAGGACTTCAATGATTTTTGGGTTATGCCACCTGGCGGCCATATTGGATGTCCGATCGGGCCAAAACTTCACATGCACATTAAGGTCATCTAGAGGGAGCCACATTTGAGCGCTCTGGGTCAAGTCATTCCTGAGTTATAGCACATTTGATGATTTTCGGGTTACGCCACCTGGCGGCCATATTTGAAGTTTAATCAGGCTGAAATTTGACGTGCTTGTAAAGGTCATCTAGAGGGAGGTCGATATCAAGTTTGAGCACTCTGGGTCAAGCCGTTCCTGAGTTATAGCACTTGGATGATTTTCAGGTTACGCCACCTGGCGGACATGTTCGATGTCGGGCCGAAACTCAGTATTTTTGAAGGTACCCCTCTAATACACGTTTACGCAAGGTATGAAGACGCTCGGTGAAATAATGAAGAACTGTGGCAGGTTCGTTACTTTTGTAGAACTTTGACCTCTGTGACCTTGAAAAGTAGGTCAAATCAAAAACCCGTTATATATGTTATACCCCGTCACACTTAGTTCGAATCAGCAGGAATCAAGCAGAACCAGCCAGAATGGGAAAATTTGCAAAATTCGAGCTGCATTCCGGAGAGAATTAGCATTGAAACATTGCACTTCACTTGCTCTACTTGGAACGCACTTCGAATTCACCTCAAATTTGGTCAGAAATATCGCAGAATGGCTGCAGAATTTGGTTAGAATGTCGAAGAATTCACGAAGAATGCCTCTCGAATACAAAAAATGTACTTGGAATGTACCGGTACTTCGAATCTAACAGGAATTTCCCGAGTGTATCTAGAATGCCGCAAGAATGGTCCCCGACAGGCTGCTGGATCTAAACTTTTAATGAGTCTGAGCTCAACTGGCAAGGTATGGAGCCTGGACCTTTGGATTCTCCTTCGCAGGCCTTTAGATTCCCCTGAAGTCCAGACACCCTCTATTTTTTTACTTTATTTTGGGGACATTTTTCGTCGCGTATTCATCTCCATCTCGTAGCCATCAGTCACAACATTTGGGGACATCAATTTTGGGGACATTCATTAGCAGGAATTTGGGCGACACCTTATAACGGTGTCGTTTTGGGGGAATCTAAAGGCCTGCCTTCGAATGCGATCAGAATGTTTCAAATGCTGTTGGAAGGCTGTCGGACTATTTAGAACGCAGTCGGACTATTCAGAACGCAGTAAGAATGCAGATAGAATACACTTCAAATGCCGTTCGATATTTCTCCACTTGGAATGCACCTCGATAGTTTTGAACATGTCCAAAACATTCTGACAGACCACAAGAATGGGCCGGAACATTAAGAACGCAGTCGGAATCCAGTCAGAATTTTTAGAATGCACTTCGATTGTCCAGGAATGAACTACGAATTGTCATTCCGACGGCATTCCTGCTCATTCTGCCACTAGTGCGACGGGTGTATTATGTATCCTAATTAGATACACCTCTGGTAAAAATTTGGAGATGATCCAGTCGTTAGCTGTTATTGCACTTTTTGTGTTTTTAGTTTTGGCCACCTGGAGGCCAAGCCAAGAATCGAATCGGACCGAAACTTGGTGTCATAGTTCATCTGACCTACATGTATGGGTATATGTCCAAGTTTCAGATCAATAGCTCCAGCTGTTACGAAACGTGCCCTGTTAACGGACGACGGACGCTGCACCACGACAAAGGCTCACGTGTGAGCTAAAAAGATGTGAAAAATAATGATTATCTATTGATAAATATTCTTGTAACTGAAATATATTTATGATTTTACGCTCAAAAACAAACAAAAAGTTGTGAAAGGCGAGATTTAATTCGATTTTATCTGATTTGTTAGTACTGTCAGGAAGTTGGCTGATGATAGTAGAAAGTTGATAATGGGAAGTTTATTTCTATTCTGATAATGTACATGTAGTGTACATGGCTGAAGCCCTCCCGAGAGCTACGAGTTTGCCAATTTACCTATACGTTATGATAATTAGGTAAGAGAGTTCTTTCCAGGCATGACTTATAGGAAGTGGCCTGATGCCAGAAAGTGGCCTGCAGCCAAAATGCAAATAAGTTAGTATAACGGAGAATAGGACAATGAGTATGGGGACTAATATGGATTCATATGGTTTTATTTGGAAGTTCCGGGGACTTGGGAGAAATGCAGAAAGAATGCACAGGTATTCCATATATAAGTCACGCCCCAATGTAAAGTACAGAGTTTCAACGGAGAGAGAGGCATATTAGAGTTTCTAGCAATGGATATACTGTGAGAATTATTAAAAAGAGTTTTTGAACGGAGAGAGAGAGAAAGCAATGGATATAGTATGAGTTTTTAGACACAGAGTTGGAACGGAGAGAGCGAGAGCTCGGAGAAATGGAGTTTTAGACAGAGTTTGGAGATAGAGTTTTTCAGGAGAGAGTTTCAGCGGATATAGTTTTAACGGAAGGGGTTTTGATAATTCATGTACTGTGAGACTTAGTAGGTTTGCAGTTGAGAGTAGATATGCACAATGGACATATTGTGAGAGAAAAGTATAGAGTTTGAGAGTTAGTGTTTGAAGGATTTAGCATGATACTTCAATGGACTCAGAATTATTAAATGGAAAGTTACGAAGAGTTGCCTGGTTGAGTTAAGTTCTTATGCGTTAAGATGGATACCTCTCTGAACTAATATGCCAAGCGCATATGCCAAGCGATCCCCCCGAACCATATCAGAAAGTTTGTTTCATTTACGAGATCGTACAGCGTCGCCATCTAGCGGCAGAGATATAACGCAATGTAGTTTCAATGAAAGTGACCGAAAGTCACGATTAAAATCCGCTGTCTATGTCTGCACGGGCTGAGAAAGTACACCATCAAAAGTCAATAATGTAAGATGACAGTGTAATAATTCTCATTTCATTATCAGAGAACGATCAAATCAGTGGATTGATGTGCCATTTTGATTCCAAAGTGGGCGATTTTTGCAAAAAAAAACAGGGGGTTTCCTTGGGAATTTCCGCCTTTTCGCCGGCCTGGAGCACGCTGTCCAACCATCAGAAGCAGTTCTTGAATATTTAATATTTACCCTATGACCTTTCAAAGACCATCATCTGATTGGCCTATTCAATATTGTGTCAACGGTCACAAATACCAAGTCCACCGCCCAAGTGGCAGCCTCGTGTTCAGGTATGACAGGTATTCATCAAACACTTTGTACTGCCAGTTCAATATAACTTTTGTGTCGCGTGGCCTAAATGAAGGGTTCTGTCCATTCTAATCTTCCCCTAAAATCCAAACTTCTGAACCTGGGTACTCATCAGCATGATCAGACCCATTTGCTTCCTCTATGCCTACTACCACACACCCCTCTCAAGCTAATGGAACGGCCCACCTCAAGCTAACGCCGCGTCATCGTGTGCTATTTTTAGCCGCTGGCACATGAAACAAACTGGGACAAACTTTCTGATATGACTACGACTTTTGATGACACCCGCGACATGGTGGAGAAACGCAGCGGGTACTCTACAGAAACCAGGTAACTATTCTACGGAAAGGAAAACTTTTATTCTAGTATGCGGTATTAACGTCATGAGTAGACGGCCGATTAGAAGAAGTAACCTAAGCGATTCTTGGTGTCGTGTGATTCGCTACGTGTACATTCTATCACGGAAAAAATGCAGTTTCTTCAGGAGTACTGAACTCATGTATCTGGGAGTGCCTCTCAAAATTCCACCTGGAACCAATTGAAAATTGTTTTCATTCATCAGTAAACTGGAACATAATTACAAAAATGGATGATATGGACCATCTCGTGGCTGTAGCCACGCGGCTTGGTGGCGAGCAGCTGAGGCCTAATGCTTTTCTGGGCCATTCAAACGAAAATGTTGATGTATTCTTAAATAAATTTTCGGACTGGATGACAGCAACCAGGATACCTCAGGAAAGGTGGTGTCAGCAATTCCCACTCTATCTCCAGGGAGTATCCTATGGTTGGTTCAAGGCCTTGCCTCAAGCGGTAAGGGAAGCGGTGAACCTTGATGACATTAGGAACGCTTTTCGAGCACGTTTTCACTCAGAGGAGCAGGAATTGCTCCAAAGGATGAAATTTTACGATTACACACAAGGGGACAATCAATCCCTTGAAGACTTTCTTGATATCTTTAACAATGCCTGTGGTAAGTACAATGTGCCTGATCAAGACAGGAAAAACATGTTTGTGAAGGCTTTGAGGCCCAAGTTGAAGGCCGCAGTTTGGCGACATCGACCAGCCACATTACGGGCTGCAATCACTGCAGCAAAAACGGAGGACGCCTGCCTCCAAATCGAAAACCAGCACATTGCAAATGTCATGCAGGCTACGGATACTTCTGTGCACCAACGACAACAACTTGTCTCGAGCGCGGAATATAACAAGGATAAAGCCCGCTATGAGGCCCAGTTCCAAGCAATCATGACAAACCTTGAGGAGCTTGTTAAGGCTGTAAACTTAAGGCCGACACAACAACAGCAGAATGCTCAACAGCTACCAAGGCCCACACGTTTCAACAGGACAGTAGATGGACAACCGATTTGTTTTGAATGTGGTCAGGTTGGGCACCTTCGCAGCAACTGTTGGAAGAAAGACACGAAACGTCAGGCGACGAAATTCTGCAAAAATCATGGCCAGTGTACTCACACTACCGCTGAATGTAGGATGGCGGCAAGAAACAACCAGGGAAACTAGTAGGTTGGTGCACTGTTCAGTGCCCCGAAAGTGCAGTGCACCAGATTTCGTTCAATGAGTCAAATTGGAACTCTTCATGATGAGTCACATGAGAACTATTCATGGGACTATTTTATGCCGGACTCAGAAGAGCCATCGACAACAATTAGTTCTACCTGGAGATGTGTCCATCCCAGAGCTGGATAGGAGATGTCAAGCATTATCTCTGTCAAAAGTCTTTTGAGGATCATCAGGAGTGGACGGTCGACCAGAAGAGCGTCAACGATACTCCAGGAGGCCAACAAGAGGGAAATGCAAGAGAACGATCCTTACAGAATACTGCAGATTTATGTTTTGTGACCACTGCGGACTATGCAAATGTAAATTCAAATGTTCATTTGAGTTATGTGTGTTTACAGGTATACAGTCAATCTTTCGTTGGAATCAGGTAATCCTATCTTAGAGGACCAGCGAAGATCTTATCATGAGAACGATGTTCCATGCTTTGATTTTTTTTTGTTTGAAAGTGTTTATTTATGCAAATAAGAATAAACATTACAAGAGCCCAGGGCCGAGGCAAGGCATTATTGGCCCTGGACAAAAGTGACAGACAGATATGTAGTTTATACAGAAGAGCGGAACAGGTGGTACAACCAAATGAATATTAAACATGCATTAATGAGATTACAAGCAAAAGAATACACGTAGGTACAACGTACAAAAAGTAAGAACACGTGAACAAAAAAGAAGCGATAGTGAACAGAGTGGTTGGCATGCGGCGGGGGGGGGCGAGAAGTTGCAGGAAGGGTATTGAAAATTGCCATAAGGCAAGCTGAAGGGCGAAAAAATTAAAAAAGAGAAACGCAGCCAGAGTCAGGAAGTACTGATCGAACAGTATACATGTATAAGGAGGAATACGCAAATTCTTTCTACGTGGGGGGGGGGGGGTTATGCCGGCCCCGACAGGCGGTCAGCGACACGACGGATAAAGAGAGCCGATATTTCTAACAACGCTGCGTTTGAGGGATAGGATAAATTATCGTTGCCAAAAAGAAGAAGGTGCATTTTATCTGATCGATTACTGGAGTGAAATAAAGTTGGGTCAAAGTTAGCAAGGGAATTTATACCATTTAACAGGTCAAGACGGAGGTCAGAACAAAGATCGCAGTCGAAGAACACGTGCTTTGTGGTTTGGAGGTTGGCGCCACAGGGACAGCTACCATCCGTTACTGTAGTAAAGTTGTGTTCAAAGAAATGACTTCTGAAAATAAGGTCAGTTCTAGTGCGATTTAGCGTAATTTCTGTTCTGCGGTCGAGATTCAGTTTCATAGATGTGAGTCTTTTTGATTTCCCGCCAAGGTGTTTACGTAAATTGTAGCGGAAAGAGTTTCTTGACCAACGAGTCTTAATAGATTGAGGGATCGACTCCCATAGCTGTATGGAGCTGAGAAAGGTGGAACGTAATAGACAGGTACTCAAGCCTGTAGGCAAGCGAAAGGTTCTTGGATTTCGGACTTCACGGATATTGGCATATCTGAAGGAGTTAAAAAGGTCAGAAATAAACGGAGGAGCAAAACCATACACAGAGTCATAGACTAATGTTAGTTTCTTTTCGTTTCGTCGGTCTTGTAAGGACATCCAGCCTAAGCAACGGCGGACCTTCACTGCAGAAGTTCCATGAATGCAGCCACTAACAAGGAGACCAGCTCTGTACTGTACGCGGTCAAGCTTTGATAAATATTGAACAGCAGCAGAATCAAAGACAAGTGAGCCATATTCAAGGTGCGGAAGTATGTAGAGGTTGAAGATTTTTTCGAGATGTTTGGAGTTTACCGTGTGGGTGAGAGACTTCAGCGGATTCAATCATTCATTGCATTTGCGAACGACGCTGTCTATATGGGCTTGGAAGTTAAGACACTCGTCATGGATAACGCCCAGATGTTTATGTGTTGTGACACGTTCAATAGTCTCACCTCCAAGGTTTAGGGAGGGAAAGCGACGGACAGGTGATTGTTACCACGAAAGATTACCTCCCTACTTTTAGATGGTTTGAAATTTAATTTCCACTTAAGGGACCACCTGGACATTCTGTTGAGATCACCTTGGAGAAGGTGTTGAGAAGTGTTCATGTCATCGTCCCGACTTGCTGGGAGGAAGAGAGAGCTGTCATCAGCGTATAAGTATAAACTACAATTCTCAATAATCTCATTTAGGTCATCAATATACAACAAAAATAAGAGGGGCCCGAGAATTGACCCCTGCGGAACTCCGCTATTAATGGCCCCATCAGGTGACCAAGCGGAAAGAGAGCCATTAGCCTTCACACGGAGTTTGCGCCCATCGAGGTAAGAGGAAAGTAGATTAAGTACATTGTTACCAAAACCATAGGATGGAAGTTTAAAAATAAGCAAGTGATGGGGGATAGCATCAAAGGCGCCTTCGATATCTAAGAAGACTCCCCGGGTGTATGATTTATTATTCCAATTACATTTGATCATATGACTTAATATGTGGACTAACTGTTTCTGCGTGTCATGACCCTTTAAGAAATCGGACTGGTAATGATAAATAAGGTCATTATCTAAGACATAACCAGAAATATTGGAATGGATTACACGTTCAAAGAGTTTAGAAAGTGAGTGAAGTAGTGTGCCCGGCCGATAGTTTGCAATGGAAGATTTCTGGCCTTTGTTTTTATAAATTGGGACAATAATCCCCTCCTTCCAGCAAGACGGGAAGACGTTTTTTTGAAATCAGTATGTTAAATAAACGGCAAAGTGGGGCATCCAATGAACCAGCAACCAATTTCAACATTCTATTTGATATTTTGTCACTGCCCACGCTTTGAGAACAATTTAGTTCCAAAAGTAGTTTGCGGACCAACTCTCTATTAAGATGCTTTGATCTTCCTGTCCTGTCCATGCTTTGATCTTCCTGTCCAGGTACCAACTTTGGTATGTGAGGAGACTACTCCTTTGCTTCGCCCAGTCATTGAGAAGGTCAAAACGTTAGAAACTTGCAAGGCACGGCCTTGTGAAAGCATTATTGAGATACCTCAGGGTAAGTTCGTAGAAGAAATCAGTATTAATTGTTGTTCTGTTGTAGAAACAAAGGTTTCTGAGGCACGGCCTCATCTTGGTGTTCAGGCACCTCAAGGTAGACATCCATCGCACGGCGGTGATGAGTATTGTTGTTTAGTTAATTCGAATCCATCAGTGACCTGGGCAGGTGAAGTAGTTGTATCTCCAATGACCTCGGAAACAAGCGAAGGTTATTTTGACGTTGATCAGGTAAACTGGCCGTTGTGCAACGAACAGGCCAGAGTTGAGCAAGATGAGTGGTTTCCTATACCAACTGAAGAAGAATTGAGTAAAATGGGCAGTTACAGGGAAAATTTTGATCTTGCGCTTTCGGCTACGGCTCCAGAGCCTTTAGTTGCCTTTCAGAAGGCGAATCATGAACGTTACATTGATGTCTCACTGTACGGTGAAACTCACCGTGCACTGGCTGACAGTGGTGCCTCCCTGTTTTTAATCAAACCATCAGTTTTGAAAAGGGTGGACAAACTTTTCGAGTATAGCCCAACATTTGCCCCAACGTTTTTGTCTGCTTAATCCGTTAATGGCCAATCTCTCAGCAAACGTACAAACGGGAATGGTGCTGGTCACACACCTGTAGATGCTGATCATGGTCCTGAGCAATTACCTGTAGGCGCACGCACGCCAAATATAATATGGTAACAGGACAATTCGCCCCCTGGACAATTCGCCCCTAGGACAATTTGCCCCCGGACAACTCGTACCCGGACAACTCGTACCCGGACAACTTGCCCCCAGACAACCTGCCCCTAGGACAACTCGCCACTAGGACAACTTGCCACTAGGACAACTCGCCACTAGGACAACTCGCCCCTAGGACAACTCGCCTCTAGGACAACTCGCCACTAGGATAACTCGCCTCTGTGACAACTCGTCACTGGGACAAATCGCCACTAGGACAACTCGCCCCCAAATGCAGAAAATGTCTGATTTCCAGTCTTTTGAGATGAATCCTCGGATACCGAGATGGGCTAAATTTTAGATACTGAAGTCCTTCAGATGGGTTCTTATAAATTCTATTAGCTAATTATATTAGGTTCTTTTGTGTAAATTTTGGCAATTTGTACTGATTTATCCACTGTGAAATCTGTCTGTGTTGGCATCTATGTTTCTAAAAGCACCTTCCGTTAGCAGGGTGGGTAGAAAATACAGTGGAACCTGCCAGGACGACACCCCTGTGCTGAAGACACCAAAAATTCAGTCCAAAATGGGTCATTTCCTTTCACTTTAACCTTTGTAATCTAAGCTCTAAATTAAGAACAGTATCTCTCATTCCCAAAGTGTTCTTATAGAGTTGGTTCCACTGAAGGAGAAAACCTGATTAATTATCCATTTTTTGCTCAATTTGTAATACATGTATCATGATAATAGAGTATAATAGAGACTATGTGAACTTGTGCCACTGTATTACATTACGTGTACAACAGTTTTTAATTGAAATTGTCTTTCCCGAGTGTAGATGATGATGATTTTAAAAAAAATGATTGCTTAGTTTGTTTATTTTAGTGGTCAGGGGCCTGTTTGATAAAAGCTCAAGCCATTTCATATTTTGCAATGCTGGGGGCGAGTTGTCCCAGGGGGCAAGTTATCCTAGGGGCGAGTTGTCCAGGGGCGAATTGTCTGTTGGCGAGTTTACCTAGTGATGAGTTGTCCTATGGGCGAGTTGTCCTAGGGGCGAAGTGTCCTTGGGGCGAGTTGTCCCATGGACGAGTTGTCCTAGGGGCTAATTGTCCGGGGGCTAGTTGTCCAGGGGCGAGTTGTCCTTGGGGCTAGTTTTCCTAGTGACGAGTTGTCCTAGGGGCGAGTTGTCCGGGGGCGAGTTGTCCTAGAACCCCAAATATTAATACTGACGATACTGGTCAGGCTAGTGGTCCTGATAACGAGGTTGAGCAACTAGTTGATGGATCATCTGATGTGGAAACGGATAATAATGTATACGAGATTGACAATATCTTATTGCATGCAGGCAAACCAAAAGGCAAACGGAAGTTCAAGGTAAAGTGGTCGACAGGGGAGGTAGGTTGGATCCCCGAAAAAGATTTTATTGACCCTCAATGCATCCTTGGCTACTTCAACAACCAGAAACGTAGGCGAAGAGCCTACACTAGCAAAAAGGTGGGAAAATATAAGAAAAACCTTACTAGACCCCTGAACGTTGCTGGAAGACCAAACCAAATGGTACAACTTGTAAGTGCGAGACAATCTCCCTCACTGTCGAAACCAAGTGCATTTCACCTGTCGGACAGTGAATACCAGAGTCAAATTTGCTTAACTTGACTGCAAATAATAAAACGTTTTCAGCTATGCTCGATAGTGGTGCACCATGGTGGTCTAAGTTTGACACACCCAAATATCTTGCGGGCCATAGACCTCCATTTCCACCCTGAAAAGCTTGCACAACCCCATGTTAAAATCAACACAAAATTATAAGCTAACGCTTCGGCCTGGCTCTGCCATCGTTGAATGCAAATCTTAGTTCAAGCCGGGAAACGTACATAAGTTTTAGAGTGTACTTGCTTTTGTGTTTGTATATACTGTATATCGGTACATCATCTGTGGTCTTCGATCTTTTCCGCTGACCTGTCAAGGCTGTTTATTTTGCTGAAGGGCTGGTAAGTCCTTGGTTACTTATGATGCAGCTTCTGTCCGATTCCAGGCTCAGGTGTTAACAATTAATCATTTTATCTGAACTGTTAACCTTTCAACCTTCCCGCTAGGCTATAGGCCTTGTCAATTAGAATTTTGTTTCACGCTGTACGATCAGCAGGTTATGTGTTAAGTGTGTATAGGATTTGATTGTGGTTGTCTTATCTAATTCTGTTGTTAATATTGAAGTTCGATCTTACCTGTTTTTTTAGCGTTACTAATAGCTTCATGCAGAACTCGGGACGAGTTCTCACGAGGGAGAGGCATGTCAGGAAGTTGGCTGATGATAGTAGAAAGTTGATAATGGGAAGTTTATTTCTATTCTGATAATGTACATGTAGTGTACATGGCTGAAGCCCTCCCGAGAGCTACGAGTTTGCCAATTTACCTATACGTTATGATAATTAGGTAAGAGAGTTCTTTCCAGGCATGACTTATAGGAAGTGGCCTGATGCCAGAAAGTGGCCTGCAGCCAAAATGCAAATAAGTTAGTATAACGGAGAATAGGACAATGAGTATGGGGACTAATATGGATTCATATGGTTTTATTTGGAAGTTCCGGGGACTTGGGGCAGAGAAATGCAGAAAGAATGCACAGGTATTCCATACATAAGTCACGCCCCAATGTAAAGTACAGAGTTTCAACGGAGAGAGAGGCATGTTAGAGTTTCTAACAATGTATATACTGTGAGAATTATTAAAAAGAGTTTTTGAACGGAGAGAGAGAGAAAGCAGTTGATATAGTATGAGTTTTTAGACACAGAGTTGGAACGGAGAGAGCGAGAGCTCGGAGAAATGGAGTTTTAGACAGAGTTTGGAGATAGAGTTTTTCAGGAGAGAGTTTCAGCGGATATAGTTTTAACGGAAGGAGTTTTGATAATTCATGTACTGTGAGACTTAGTAGGTTCGCAGTTGAGAGTAGATATGCACAATGGACATATTGTGAGAGAAAAGTATAGAGTTAGAGAGTTAGTGTTGGAAGGATTTAGCATGATACTTCAATGGACTCAGAATTATTAAATGGAAAGTTACGAAGAGTTGCCTGGTTGAGTTAAGTTCTTATGCGTTAAGATGGATACCTCTCTGAACTAATATGCCAAGCGCATATGCCAAGCGATCCCCCTGAACAACAACCATGACTTTTCGACACCCGCGACAGTACCAGACGTTGACAATAGGTGGCACACCGTAATGTTTACAATTCGAACTAGCACCGTTAATCCTTGATACTCCTGATACCATGTACCGGTATACACTTAACAATCTAAAAATCGGGCCACCATCATGTACACCGCTTATTGTGCACAGATAGGCTACCTGAATGATCAGCTATGACTTTCAATTTCCGTGTTCGACTGATTTAACGTCCGCTAGCGCAGGTTTGGGGCAAATTGCAGCAAGCGACTAACTGAGAAAACTCCCTTTTAAAATCCCGTCGATGTGAAATATAGGCCTACGACGTTGTCATCACAAAGCTACTGTTTGTGTATTCTGAACGTTTAACGCCAGGCAGCTAACTATTCTTCACCGTCAAATTTTCCATCAGAGCCAAAGCCAAAGTATTAATGGCCATGGTACATGTAAGTGTAGAAGAGTCTTTTGTAGTACCACATGTAATTCATTTCATAATCTATTATAATCGGATATTGTTTGATAAAGACAATAGGTTTTTGTTCAAAAATCGATTCATTCGTGTGCAGAAACAAAAAAAACAATTGTGCTAAGTGAAATGAAAAATAAAATGATTTGCACACAAGCAGACGTAATACCGGCGTGATTTGAAGTGCCACTGTGTATATGAGGTAATTCAGTAATTCAGTAATTTATTTCTCTCTCAAAACTAATACAAAATAGTTATAAGAGGAAACATGAAATTTCACAAATACATGAGTGGTGGTGAGTGGTGGTTGA
>NMRB01000410.1:31384-53432 GCA_002633025.1 Notospermus geniculatus
ACAGAGAAACAGTGAGTCTGTTTCCCAGTGTGTTCCAAACAATGGGAGGGACACAGAAAAAGTGGCCTCACTGAAAAACATTACATCGGTTTCCGCCGTTCCTCTGTGATTTCTTTGATTTTGACGACGCCCTCCGATTGTTCAAAATCGTCAAGCAATGAGAAAAAAACGCAACCAACCCCAACGTAATCACTACGTTAAGTAGGCAATGATGCAAATTGGATGGTTCAAACTCTCCTCCACACGCAAAAGTCGAATTTATCAGTTTAGGGGATTGTCATGTTGATGTTGTGAGTGTTAGGTCTTGATCGATTGGTCACAACCAAGCAGACGCTCCCTGTTGTTCCGAGATGAAATCGACATGTCGTGCTGTGAAATCGCTAATCGTCTTCCTTAATGAGGAAGCAATGCGTACTGTTAGTAGAAAGTATTAGAATTTGCGCAAAGCCCCCTAAACGCCAACGCCAACGTCTATCTTTTTGTTCGGTGCTCTCTTCGTGGCATCGAACAGTGGTTTTGGCGTTCGCGTTGGCGTTTCGGAGGCTTTGCGAAAACTCCCTAATAAAGGAAGCACGTGTCGATATACGTGTAAATTATAGGATATAATTCTAAACCTTTCTATTCAAATACCGCTGTAACATTCTTGAATGTTCCCCATCTGTGAGTGTTCCCCTTCTATTGTCTGGCGGAATAGGCAGTGACTTGACAATAGGGGAAATAGAGAAAATTGTAGATGTATCTGCCAGCGTTTCCAAACCAATACGGGAAAACACTGGCAGATGTCACATTTGTGCTCAATAGCATAAAATCATCGTTTCGACGGCCCCGCCATCTTGGATTTCTTGCAAACTGCACATGCTCTGTTACAGCTGGTGGGCAAATTCGTATCTCACGACCAATCGTATGCGTTGGTTTGCCCACCAGATAAGTGCGCATGCACAGAATCTTCGTAGAAACCAAGATGGCGGTAGGCCGTCGAAGCAATGAATACTTTATACGGAGAGTACCCACGCTGGTGATTCAAACCTAAAAATCTTTTTTTCGTACGCGATTTTACTCATGCATAACTAATCGTGTTGACTATTTTTTGCAGTTGTTTCGGCAAATAGAAGGGGTGACAGCTTATTTTGTAATCACCCGTCACCCCTTCCATTTACCAGATGAACTGCGAATACGACAAGCACCATTAGTTATGCATCAACGACTTCGCTTACGAATAAAATGATTTTGTGTTTGAATCACCAGCGTGGTACCGGGTATGTTTTGCACGTGCTAGGCCATGCACATTCTCACCTACAAGTTAAGTAGAATTTGAAATATCTATTATCCGACTGTGCAATTCACTTCACAAGCGAAATTGATATGACTTTTCGCCTTTACAATTTGAGATTCGTACATGTATATCATAAAAACGCGCAGGAGTATTTTGTAATGAGAGTTCAAGAACCTCGGGCGACGATTATTTTCTAAAATCACAACTTAGTGATTATTTTGAGTAATTACATGTGAATGATTGAAATGTATCGTGTTATAAGTGTAGGTCTGAGTGTGATTCTATCTCAAAAGTTGATCATGATGACGTTCGATATCAGTCTGCACTCAAATGCGAAAACAAAAAAATCAGGAGGAGTATGTTGAACTGGTGTAATCAGCCTGAATCTTTACTATTCTGTATTTAGAAGTACAAGGTATCGCTATTACTGCAATCGATCACGCCCCCTCTGCTGAGAGTTACATGTAGTTGGATATTTTTTCGCAGTCGTACTTTTGCAGCCTAGAATGTGCATTGTGGACTTTCTAGGACGAAAAAACCTGTTCAATGTCAATAGGAGTAAGCCGCGCTTTCTGCAAAAAGACGGCAGCAAAACTTCTTCTGATTGGTGCTCAGGGTCTGCAAAGTATTGAATTGGGGCGTAGTGACACCTGTTGGTCAACTGACTGACAGCTCCTGTCCAGGGGCCTGTTTCATAAAGTGACTTTAAGCTAATGGGACCATTAACTGAATGCATTTTTTATTTGGTTAAATCTACCATTAGCTTAAAGTCTTTTTATGAAACAGGCCCCAGGAGCGCATGGTAGACCTCAACGCTGGCGGCCAGAAGGCACGGCAAATCAGCTGATATTGTCCGATTAGGGATCCAGCAGATACGGTGACTCCACTTGCCATACCTTGCCATTATTTATTTGGGTCTAATAACTGTCGGGAAAGATTAGCCCCTCCTTGTCTTTGTCATCAAGCTTCACTAATAAACTAACATCGATGCATTTTTCTCTCGTTTCAGGTAAGATTATCTCATATTAGCAGACGATACAGTCATTGTAAGTAGGACCAGGTTTAGTCTTGAGGGTTGCCACCAGGGCGGCTCGATCTTAAACGCATGACGTAATTATTTGTGGTTCTTACTGTCCGTCCGTCGGGAAAATCGTGAATGACGATTCCACGAAATCTGCCCTGCAACAGGCGCAGTCAGCCGCGCTTTGCCAAAAGATGGGAGCAAATTTCTAGCGGACCGATACAAGAGAAAATTCGGCTCCTGATTGGTGCTCAATTCAACCATGAATTGGACATCAACCATAAATTGGCATTGAATTGGACCGTAGTGACACCTATTGGTCAACTGGCTGACAAAGCTATTATAATGCGGAGATATCACCAGCTGCACCAGCGGGATGATGGTTGTTTGAAGAAAGAGCTTCAAAGTATTGCACTTGCAAGTACTGTTGCGTAAATTATAGCTATTGCTTCGACCAACCATGCCCCCACTCTGATCACGAGTGGAGATACATGTATACTGCTTTTTATCGTTGGTTGGTTGGTTGGTTGTGCATTGAGAAGAATTGGTAAAGCGGCGAATCCACTGTCGCGATCTGGGCTTGAGACGGGGTTGCGGTCCCTTGCGATCGCCTTATATGGCAATCGGAAGTCCTTATATGGTAACCGCAAGGGAACGCAACCGCGTCTCAAGCCAAAATCGCGACAGTGGATCACCCGCTTAATACACCTAGCTGTACCGGTAACTTCGATGCTCCCAAACGATTGTGAAATACCAGTATATTTCTCGGCTTTCCTACTTCAAATTTGGGTGTGTTTGGACCCTAAAGGCTTCAATAGCGAAAAGGTTGGGAAACACAAACCTGTTAATCGTCAAGGTATAAATACAAATAATTGCTATTCGCTTTAATGCCTGAAAGCATAGCACTTGAGTGCAACCGAGTACGACCGAGTGGGGTATCTTGGTTGATCATGGGTTCATTTCCCGAACAGAGTACACCAGTCAATCAGACGAACACCCCCTCTGGCCCAATCAATCATCATCGATACCGTATCAATCACAACTACGAGACCTTCAGTGTCAAGTCGGTTTATAAGTATTGAACTTCTATCGATTCGCCAGTTAAATAGATTTTCGGTGTTCGATCAGGAGATGGATCTGTGGGACTGGTTTAGACGTATGGTGCACTTGTTGCTTGGTGGTTGCACTCCCGCTGTAGCTTACAGCTTTGTTTGCTCCGAGCCAAGTGGTCCAGAAAACTAGTTTTGTGCCAATTCTTACACGCACTAGTGACGCCTATTGGTCATCTTCTGAGAATCGCATGAATCCGAAGCAGTTTCGGAGTGTTTTTGACACGGGGAGCCGTTCGAATCTATGGGGGAGTTTAAGTAATACTGTAATCGAGCCAGGAATGATTAATCCCATATGGCCCTGGCTGGATTCGAACCCGGTGTAACGTTTTTCAGTGAGGCCCGTGTGGGTGTGACATTACAATACATTGACGGAGTAAAGCCGCGACTTGACAATGGGTCATATGAATAAAGACTAGCAAATGCTTTAACTTTAATTTTGCAATACAAATGCACTGGGTAATGCTGTACAAATCTGAAAAGCATTTGCTAGTCTTTATTCATATGACCCAATGAATGACACACAGAGAAACAGCGAGTTCGTTTCCTATAGTGTGTTCCGAACACACAGAAAAACGGCTACACAGAAAATCACACAGAAATTGGCTACACTGAAAAACGTTACACCTGGACCTGCCGCTTGCCAAGCGGACGTGATAACCACTCGGCTATCAGGCTATCTGGGCTCCTCTGCATGTGACCACCACATCTGCTGCAACAGCTCTCTGGCTGTAACTGCGACCGAGCTGTAACTCTAGACTTTAACTTTGACAGCTGTATAGCTAACTCTAACTGTAACTGCGACCGCTGTAGCTGTAACTGTAACTATTGTGCCAGCTCTAAGGGCTGATTCATACTCGCTTGCGGACCGTCAAGCGCATGAAACTGATCGCAGGTTTCCACGACGTGAATGTGCACACGCAGTGAAATTGATCATAGTCGGCGCAAAATCCGGACGGAGTATGAATCATCCTTAACCCAAACTGTAACCGTTCATGACGGCAATAATTGAAAAAGCTATAAATGAGTCAAATTTGCATCCTTCTTATCGACTCATCAAATCTCCTTAGACTACTTACCCTGCTGCCGACACGAATTGAAGAGCCAACAAATACCCATGTCAATTTCTCCTAAATACGAATCATTGTAATCGACAACACTTATTCTCGGCCATTCAGTCATTACGGCTATTGACAGGATATTGACCAGACGAATGTCCGGCGTCAGAATATCGAATCAATTCGTATAAGCCGGAGTTTGAAAGCTGTTCAATTCACTAAGCTAATTTCAGGTATGTTTGCCTGAGTACCCTATTGTAGTACATTATTATGGCTGTCGTCGTAGTTGCTGGGCTGACGACAAGTTCTGCTAAACCTTATCTGATATTCATCCCACAATCCACCAGCTGCTTAAATTGTTAAGAAGCAGCGTACATATTCATAAAAGTATCTTTTCTCTCAAACAACGATAATTAAGCACTTCACTTCGGCTTAAGTTAAGTGCCAAATTCTCTTTTCCGGAGCACTCTCCAACTGGCTCGCCTATCNATGGGGGATCAAGACGGAAACTACATTCTTCAATACTCAATAGGGAGGTTGAGATCAGCGACTTACATGTACAGTGTATATGGATAGAATTCTGTACAACGAGGGCAAATTTTGTATACATTTCTATCCGTACAAGGATCCAACCTCCCTATTATTTCGATTTGTTGACGTATATTGAGAGGGTATTGTTGATTTCATTCTGTCTTCCACCCCTTTTTGAATTGGAATGGAATGTACTAGGTAGAAAATTTTTTAGGACACGTGTGTGGATTTAAAAAAATGTTCCGAAGAAAACCTATCCTAGAACAAACGATCCTACTGTTACTGTTTCTAGCCCTGTCTGTCCCTTCATCCGTCATTGAACAATAAAAGTGGACACTTTTTACAGGGGGACATTCTTCACTCTTACACCTGTACCGAAAAAAACACGATACCAAACACGTGAATCTGTCACTTCCTCGCCTAAAAAGTCTCGAAAAAAATTCAATCAACATAATCAAATAATTATCACTTGGTTGTTGTGTTTGATCGTTACTGCTTCAAACCATCACCAAGGTCTCTTCAAGGTCAACCAGGGAGAAAACCGATCAATTAAAACTGTCAGTTTTGCAATATGCAGCATACGATATTACCCACCTTTGATACCACACCAATTAATTATGGTGTAAAGTACATTTTTGAGAAGGTGTCAGGGGTATATTCTTCCTGCCACTAATGACTTGTGACACGTTGTAGAAATCGGATTGTCGTACCTGTTGGATTAATTGCCAACAAACACTGATCTTAATCCTATGGCATATTTTTGCCATTGCGTGCACGGGACTCGGTAGCAGATCCTCAGATAATGTAGAGTCACGTTTGAGAGGTCATGTTGACATGTACCAAAATTAATCAGTAGGTCAGCGTTACTCATGTTTGGAAATAGTGTCTTTTATCTGATTGGCTCTAGCCTGCTAATTAAATCCCCTCCCACTTTAAAAAGACCATATTGGGGAATAAACACTGGCCTAATCAATTTTGACACCTGTCACAATAACCTTATAAACGTGATTTTAGAGTAACCCGTAATCAAAGTTGATTTTTCGCTTGAATGGGGACACTAGCTCGACAGAGGGCAGCACCGAAACCCGGTCCTAATACAATGGACGCCTTTTGTGTGGGAAATTGATCAGTTTCATTTCAATAATTTTTAAAATAGTGAACGAAAGAAAGTCGTCGATCTAGCCAACACAATGGGGACGATAGCCGACTTTTCCAATAGGTGTCACTAGTGGTTAGCAGTAGATGGAGGCATCAGTATGAGGCAGAAGCGACACCTCTAAGGAATATTGTGAACTACGTTCTTACAGTGCAAGCGTCACATTTTGAACTATTGGAGCCGTTCTTAAAATAGACGTGGTACAATCGTTTTGCTTACGCTTTTATCGAACCTGGCGGTGGTCGCTGTAGTATCTGCCCCCAGGAAATATCGAAGGAATAATACCGATGAGGGAACAATTCAAACTGTATAACATGACCGATAATCAGTCCGAGCGAGGAGCACAATAAAAATACGGATGAACTTCGATATTTAAGATAATGGAGACCTCTTCGGAGACTTGGAAAATCGACAGTACGTCTATTGCCAAGGGCTTGGATTTCCCATTGTATTGGTGGTATTTTTCGACATAACCAACATAACAGGCTCTCGTAGATTCTATAGGCGTTATCCGTTGATCTTTTCGTCGCTTACGTTAAGTGCAATGAGCACTTTAGGAAACACTAAGAGATGTTGTAGTTTGCACGAAGGTTTTTTCTTAGCTGGATACGCTTGTTCCCAAACATTTGTCTTATTGGTGGCCAGAAGTTGTCCAACATAAAATTCTTCCCTACACGTCAGCGTAAAGCTGAAACGGTTATGAGGGAAGGGAGTTTAAGAAATCAAACGATAACGTAAACTTTACGACAACGTTATTTTTCGTACTACACATTCACTAGATTTAATATTGTATTTTCGGTACAAAAAATAGCGTTGTCGTAACGTTTATCGTTAGATTTCTTAAACTCCCTATTGTCGTCCTGGGTAAACCTTAATCTTACCAAGCACCAAGCTGGGTAATCCTTTTTCCTTTTTCGTATGCAATCGGTGACCGATCGTCGGTGCTAATTCCAGATTATTTTGAAACATCTCCTGTGATTGGCTACTGTCTCGCTAACGGCTCGCTGATTGGCTGATGTTGGCCTCAGTGGGGACATCTAGTGGCTATAACCCGCACTTCAGGTTGACAAAGAAGTGGTTGTAATGAAGTAACTCCGACCCAGCGGCGGTATTGTATCGCTCTAGTGATGTGTCATTATCGATCTCTCGAAAACATTTCATTTTCGAGTTTAAAAATAAAGGCCCACTAGGGGTAGAAAATCGACTGCTTGCGCGGAATATGATACCCTGGCGTGGAAAATGATGTCGATAACTTGAGCGGCTCGCTGAATCTTTCGTTGCGCTCGTACCCGAGGGAGTACATAGTTTATCGTTCACTGTTCTGATGATACGTTGTCAGTTATATTGGTAAACGGACATGGTTTCAAATTGCTCCTTTTCTCTTGAGGACGCTTTCCGCGTCAGGCAGGGAAAGATTTAAAATCAGGTACTATCATTGTAAGAGGACTCTCTCGTTTTTATCACAAAGGATACTGTTCTAGCGATGTACCATCATGTTTTTAGTAATTAATTAGTATAGTAGGAAGAGTGAAGTCAACAGGCATGCTTCCTTTCTGCTCTGAAGATTAGGCCATTTTATCGTGACTGCACATGTACATAAGCTTCTTTGCTATTAAACGAAAGGCGCCTCTCCACGTGACGGTTTCTATCGAAAGTTTGCCGTCAGATAGTCAGTTATTGCTCTCAGACAGCAATAATTGCTGTCATAGAGTACTGTATGACAGCAATTATTGCTGTTTGACAGCAATAATTGACTATATGTATCTGACAGCAAACTTTTGATACAAAACTGTCACGTGGAGAGGCGCGTTTAGGTTGCCTGTCGATGCTTGGGCGGGTAGCTCTTGCAGACACTGCTGGACTTTCTGATCTGATCTAGACCTATTTCTATCTAGACCTGCTCTCATCTAGACCTATTTTATCCTGACTGTACATGTATGTATATAGACTTCTTTGCTGAACTAAGGCTGCCTGTCATTGCTTGGGCGGGTAGCTGTTGCAGACACTGGTGGCCTTTGTGCTCTGAAGATCTCGACCTATTTTATCCTGACTGCACATATACTCTAAACTCCCAATTCCTAAACTCGGAAAAAATGACCAAATCCTAAGTTGAAGATATCGCACGCTGCCATTCTTTGCCAGGCTCGGGAGTGGGACAAGTAAGTGGACAGGACATTACTGTTTCTGACCATCATACCCCCACCCCATTATCTTCAACTTAGGACTTAGTCAGTTTTTTCCGAGTTCAGGAATGGGACAGGTAAGTGGTAGTTTAGTGTACATAGCTTCTTTGCTAAACTAAGGCTGCCTGTCGTTGCTTGGGCGGGTACACGCTGGTGATTCAAACGTAAAATCTTTTTTTCGTACGCGATTTTTACCCAAGCATAACTAATCGTGTTGACTATTTTTGCAGTTGTTTCGGCAAATAGAAGGGGTGACAGCTAATTATGTAATCACCCGTCGTCACCCCTTCCATTTACCAGATGAACTGCGAATGCGACAAGCACCATTAGTTATGCGTCAACGACTTCGCGTACGAATAAAATAATTTTGTGTTTGAATCACCAGCGTGGGGTAGCTCTTGCAGGTACTTCTGGCCTTTCTGCTCTGAAGATCTATGGAGTTTGCATTAAATTTTTGTATTTTCCGCCGTGCTAGCTCCATTGGCGCATCAAGGAGTCACACCGCCATCCGGACATATGTATGTCTGGCTGCCTTTGTCATCCTTTCGTGGAAGTTTGTATAGGAAGGAAGCGAAAGAGACATGGAATTGAAAAAGGCATTAAAAATCCGAGTCGGCGTTAGAAGATGCCGTCGGGACGTCTTCGTCTTTAATACCCCAGACTGGACATGGCCAAATGTCAAGTATGTTGACTCAGTAAAGTTCCTCTCTACCCTCGACTCTCAAACCTTGTATTCGAAGGAAAGGGAAATGTCACAAGGAGATGGAAAAATCTTGAAAAACCCCGAGTCGACGGAAACAGCGTTTAGAATGAATGGCCCTGTCTGGTCATGTGTATGAAAACCTAGACCGCCTTCAGCGTCGCCGACCAAACATGTCTGGCTCTTCTTTCTTCCTCTTCTTTCTTCCTTTATTTTTTAAGGGTAAATAGTCAAGATGAGGCAGAAAACCGAAAAAATGAAGTTAAAGGGAATTAGTCGCGGCAGACAAAATGACACTAAAAATAATTTCGTAGCCCACGAAATTCACAATTTCAAAATTACAAATTTCGTACTTTAGCGGATTAGGCTTACATCCCTTGGTAAACCTACATTGCGTTCTAAATGCTATTCGAAGGCAGCAATGCCACTGCAGCTGAGAAAATATGCTCTTAGTAGGAAATAAATTTCCGATTGAGTAAAGTAATAGATTCAAGATGGGACGTTTGATTCTCTATTCAGACACCTTGACTGGCATGACAGGTTGGCTTTAACTGTCAAAATGTAGTCGTACTGGTTAATTCTGTCAGACCTATTCAGCTGAATGTCCGCGAGGAATTTATTGTTAAAACACTTTTTAAAGCGACGGAGGCGGAAATGCCTATATATAGATTCAGTTTCACTCAGTGGTGTTGCTTTGGTTCTCAAGTTTCGTCTCGGTTTTATTTCGAGGACTGTCCGAACTAAAATGTCATATGTCATTTCAATGACTTACTGGGTTACATGGAGGGTGACGTTTCCTGGTGAATGTCGTTATTGTGGTAAGTCTCTGCTCTCGCCTTTGTCTGACATTTTGAAAGTTCAAATTTTCATCTCTTGACATCCTCCCAAAGCAGGGTTTTATCTTGCTCCTTTTCATACAAAACCCCTGCAATGGAGGATATCTCTTGACATTATCATGTAATTTAAAAGTGTACAATTGTAATCAGATCCTAAGGTCCTCGAGGTCCTCAGGTCTGACCAAAGGATCGTCCAGGCAACCTTCGAGTTGAATTTTAAAAAGTTTGGGTTTATAGTCTGATATCAACAACGGTAAAGGTGTAATCCGACCTTACACTAACCCCAGTCTATCCTGAACTCAGATGAGCTGCTCATTCAGTGCTACAATCCGAGCATTTCCCACCGGTACCCATTCATACACCTGGGTGGAGAGAGGCTAGTGAGGCAAAGAGACTTGCCGAAAGTCGCACGCCTGGGACCCTTTGACCGCTAGTCGGAGACCCGAACCACTACAACACCGTGATTTCTCGAGAGCCGAATGCAAAATGCGGCAATACAGTATTTGCTCGATAGGCAATATCAGGCGAATAAAGAAATAGCAGGAGGGAACTGGAGTACCCGGAACAACTGCGCAGTCACCCTTTCCGTCACATGAAAGATGCGTTTGACTGGGGGTCGAACCCGCGGAATCTCAGCGGCGATAGGCGCGGATGTTCCCACTACGCCACTCTGACAGCCGCAAATATCTGCACGCGTACTTTGTGGCGCTTAGGTAAAAAAATGATACGCAATTCTCCCGCCAGCAGTCAGCATCAATTAACCCTTTTTCTCCACATGACACTACGACACCGACGCCGGCATCCACCGAACGGTCACAAACCGTGAAATGAGCAGTGTCACTTACTGCCAAATCTCTGATAAATGTGTTGCATTATCCAGAAAAATCATGTTTTCTCACACCAAGATCTGACGGGAACACCTGACCTAGCTTAAACCCGTCTTCATGATCAATACTAAAGTATGATCGATGGTCGCCGTTGACGCTTTTGGCAAAGATTGATGCATTGTGTGCCTTGGCGCGTTTTTGTACGAAACACGGTTTGCCTCCTGCTGCGGAGATTAAAGACTGGCCGAGATCAATAGGACAGGTTCTGTGACGTGAATGCTGGAAATGTCACTGTGGTCAGCTTTAGAAGTTTTTAAACTCTTCGCACGAGCCATTAAGAGAAAAGATGTTCCCAAGTAGAACGCCCAGTGGGGATCCTAGCTACGATAGAGGGCAGCACACCGAAACCAGGTCCTACAATGGACGGCTTTTTGTGTGGAAATTGATCAGGACCGGGATGTCAGTTGCATTTCAATAGTTTTAACCACTGGTGACACCTATTGAGGCAGTGGTCTAGGTTCTCCATTGTCTATAACTACGGTAGAAGCTAGATGGCACCACTGTAGGTGTATTTTCTTTACATAGTCGCACGCGAAAGATCAAACGGGTTTAGAATTTTCGCTTGCGAACGCTTCCTCTCACTCATTCTTGCCGTGTGTGCGACGGTTTGCATTAGGAACTGGAGTTGAGGTCGAGGCGACAGCCAATCAATTTGCGTTCTCCGGTCGCATGATTTCAAAATGGCAAACCGAAGCCAACTCAAACATTACGTCGCACGCCACTTAAAGCCTGAATCGGACTGTTGTTTGCGGCTCGCTTTGGGGTGAGACAGACCACCAGACCCCTGAGTGTCATCGAAGCCTAAAAAATGCCCCCTGCCCTATTCCCAGGCACCCAATCATGACGGAAAGAGAACACGTATACGACTTCGTTCGCCATTCTGGGGAATGATCCGCACGAAGTCTGGAAACAGGAGAAGAAAAAATGGTAGACAATTTTTTGTCGCCTTTCATTATCCGATGGAATATTGCTGTGAATGATGGCGAACAAAATTGTAGGCAACGTAATCGAAGCAATATTACCTCCTTCCGTAAAAAGTTGAAGTCTCATCGTAACACGCAAAAGGCGTACGCCATATCTTTGTAATGTATTTCATTTATTTCCATGTGATACTCCGGTTTGTGCGGTCACGATGCCTTCTTATTTGCTGCCGCTGGAATTTTAGCATTATGATCTCGTAAAAGATTAAAAACAATGTGGAAATGAACAAACAGTGGGTTGTATGTATGCTCTCAACTTTCATATCTAATTTTTCCTGTAATCTTGGCAACATTGGTATTTAATCAAAACCTCATCAAGCTATTACTGTTCAACTCGTGGCTGACTCGGGAAAGTCTCATTTCACTGCTGCACGCTGTTCATTTGTTCTAATATGTATAGTTAAAATAATGTATCTTCATTCTATGACAAGTGTTTGTAACTGGTATATGGTAAGGACGTTTGTAAGTTACCTAAGAACTTTTGTCCAAACCCTATTCTTGTACATATCATGTCTGGAATAAAAATATGTTTAAACTGTTGTATGTAGATGAGGGCTGTTTGAGGAACCGGTCCTCCGCTGCACGGCGCTGCGAGCGATGTGACGGCCGTGACGTCATGACGTGAGTCTAGGAATCAAAGAGACAAAAACGTCGCCTTCATCGGCATCCTATCTGTTCGGAAAAAGTAATAAAAAGTAATAAAGATTAAAGAAATTTCCATCGGATGCAGGCGACGAAAACAAATGGATTGTTTTCACGCCAGAAATGAATTTAAATATCTCAACGCTCGCAGCGCCATCTCGTCGATTAGTTCCGCGGGTTCCTCATTGCTCTGCACTGCCTATAATTTTGACCTGATCACACAATGAGGATGTTATTATAATATGCAAATAGGGGCATAGGTCAACAAGACCTAATTGTCCAATCGTTGCCTACGTACCTTGGAGATCATCACACCAATGACGCAGATGGTACCTCGGCGGGTATCTCAGCAAGACACGCACAATATTACCACAGGCTTCTGGCAAAATAATCCGCGGTGTTATCATTAATTCGGCTCCTGCGGATAAATCGTGAAAAATGGAGACGATGATAAAAATGACCCAGTGAGTAGCGTGTGTTTAGCTGTGCCATTGGAATAATGAGGAAGCTTAAAGGGGAAGTTGTTTTTGAGGATTCCGATTCCTGTGTCTTTCGAAAACGCTATTGATTTTGACGCTTTCATTAGCTCATCACCTGGGTGAGCTATTGTCGTGATGCAACGTCCGTCGCCGTCCATTATCAGGGAACATTTCGTAACCGCTGGGGCTATTGACTTGAAACTTTGTACATATATTACCCCTAGATCAGATGACCTATGACACCAAGTTTCGGTCTGATTTGATTCTTGGCTCAGCCACTAGGTGGCCAAAACAAAAAACACAAAAAGTGCAATAACTTCTGAACTACTGGCTGGATCATCTCCAAATTTTTATCATAGGTACATCTAATAAGGATACACGGCATATCTAATGGGTTTTCGATTTGACCTACTTTGCAGACAGAGGTCAAAGTTCAAAATTTTTATTTTGCCATCTGGTTTCTCTGAAACATATTGACCTGACACTTGTTGATCGTTCTTCTGGTACATTCACCCAGGTGAGAACATGGTCCATGGACCATTTGATTTGCTATCAAACAATCGAGGCCGTGAACTTCATTTTGGTGTTAGGTCCTCTCGGTGACAGGTACCAGTTCAATATATCAGCGTGATTTAGTCCGATCAGAGAACTAGTCGGGTTTTTCAGTGCAATGTGAGGTTATTTCGGGCATTGCTTTAAAAACCATTCTTCGACAACTTCGTTTGTCGGTCCTGCCAATGACAGGTACAGTACCAGTTCAATATCAGCGTGATCTAAGCCTGTCAGGGAGCTATTCGGTTTTTCAGTATCGTGTGTCAGGTTATTTCGGGTAGTGCTTTGAGAAGGCGATCCTCTGCCTTGGGAAGGAATTACATCAACGCTAACATTCCTATTGGTTTACTCAGTTAAGCTTCTTCTGAGATGTTTGCTAAAAAACGGTGCTTTAGCTTCCCGTTCGTCACTAACGACCTCAATACCAGCAGCTTACCGAACTAATACGACCTAATGGCGGGCCTAATGGCCATTTTTTGCGAGGCGAGTCGACAATAGGGAGGTTTCGCAAAGCCCCCATAACGCCAACGCGAACGCCAAACCCATTGTTCAATGCCACGAAGAGAGCAGCGAACGTTCGCGTTGGCGTTTCGGGGGCTTTGCGAAAACTCTGTATTGTCTTGAGGTGTCTTGAGGTGGAGTATCTCGAAATTCATTTTTGCGAAAACTTACGTCTCCTCACCTCCCTTGTACTATTCATTCCTTTCAACAGTTTTCCACCATCGATTTTAAAATGGCCCCCGAATCGTATGTCGGCCATTTAGCTGCTGACAATGCCTGAAGAAGCAAGCTGACGACATCTTTACCGTTAGGGTTCTAATTGTTCTTAAAAGCATCGCACTTTTGCGCTAGAAAAATGCCCTTTGAGAGCGTGGCTGAACTGGATTTAATTCAATAGACTGTGGACTGATTTAATAGACGTTTGCGTTTGCTAAGCTAACCATTAATGGTTCCAACAAAAATAGATAGGCATGCGAAAAGTGTACAACCAAATTTTCACCAAAAAGCCCTGTTTGGATTGATAGTAAGCGCTATACAGAACTTGAAAACGGGGCTTTTGGTGAACAATTTAGTTGTACACTTTTCGCACGCCTATCTATTTTTGGTGGAACCAATGGTTAGCTAAGAAAATCGGCCCCATGTATTGCCACGTACGTAAGTGACGTATGCCGCCGACCAACCCAAATGGGAATATCTTGATACAACGTGCTTCCGTGTGTTGACTCTTGATATCCCATGATTCCGTGCGTTAACTTTCGATATCCCATGATTCCGTGCGTTAAAACTTGATAACCCATGATTCCTTACCGTTAAATCGTGATTAATTATCCCGCCGATGAATTGAAGACAGGATACTCCAATAAAAACGAAAAATTGTATCATTTGAATGAAGATTATTAATGACAATCTCACTGCTTATTCCCCAACACTGTAGCGATTATGTCAAAACATTTAAAACCATATTAATAACGATTGACAGGGGGTGGTTGATGGATGATTTATTTGGTTGAGGTATGGGCGTGAATATTGCGCGGGAAAAGAAAAACTTCCCCATATTCGCGACGCCTAAAATAGGCCGACTGGCCTACTGCGGGCAGCGCGCAAGCGCTGAGTACATCAGAAACAAGATGGCGGACTGGGATAACACAGAAACAAAATCGATCTCATCTCGAGATAAAATGATTATTCAACATACTCTTGTCCCTAAAATGAGTTTCTTTTGCTACTCGAAACCAGAATGAGACACCAATTTTCTCCGGTTGAATTCATGTCAAGTAGAGACAAAATCTACTCATTTTGAGTTTTTCTCAGTTTTCCAATCGATGGGACAGGGCATCAGCTGGAGAAAATTGGTGTCTCATTCTGGGGACAAACACAAGTCTTGGAAAACAAATCGCGTGGAAACAAAATCTGCACATATGGAGATATAACTTGTTTTGATTCGAGACAACAGACACTCCGGTGGAAACAGCCGAGAATCCTTGCATAAGTTAGAGAAACAATGTCATCTCAAGTGGAGACCCAGTTATGTCCACCTGAGTTCTTAAAATAGATCGATTCGAGTAGCAAAAGAAACTCATTTTAGGGACAAGAGTTGGAGAATCATTTTATCTCGAGATGAGATCGAATTTTCTGTGAAACTTCTGTGTCGGAAAACGTTGGGCCTGAAAGAAATCGTTTAAGACAGTGCTGACCTTGCGTCATCCTGGTCAAGACAATGTCATTAAATTGCCTGTCTCGTTGTATCCGCTCTCTCCGATTGTTGCCAATCAACCGACCAGTTGCCTTAGCAACGCAATACAATAAAGAAATCACCCAACATGCATCAATTGAAGTTTAAGGGAACCATGATGAGCTAATCTGCGCTCGTTAGGGTGGTGTTTGCCTGGGGTCACTTCGTGAGACGGGGATGTATCTACTGATCTTGTAAGGTAACCGCCCTTAGTGGTGAGCACTTTCAAGAGGAAAGCTCTCTCCCTATACGAGTTCCCCATTCTTTGATGCTATGTCCATTGTTACAACAGAAGGCGCTCATACCTCGCACCAATCTGTTACGCCGTGCTCACAGGATTGTGGGTAATCAAGATGGCGTCGGGTGATTCACAGCGAACTACTTTCTTGGCTGATCATGTGAGCCCTCGATCCCTGTAGTTTCTAGGATCAAAATACCTATAAACCTCGCTTATTATGAGATTTGTTACCTGCTATACAATTATTCACAAAAATCTGTAAATATTTTGGCATTAAAGCGAATCGACAGTCTTTTTGTAAACGAAGGATGATGTTTGTAAACATTGCCCTCACAGCCAATCAGAATGCAGGAAATGAGTGTTTGTAAACAAAGATTCGTCCCCTTTTGCATTCAAATTTTTTGGCTGACACATCGCTTTAAACAAAGAATGTTAAGCCAATAACTTGGATTTATTCTTCGGCCAACATTCGTACGCTGTGATGAGGTCGCGGACGTACACCTCGGCCAAATCTGGCCGATGTGATGCCGTGCGTTCCACGGCTACACAGGTCTGTGCATAATCAGTCTCGCGCCATCAGTCTCGCGCAGCGCAGCCTGTGTGGACACAATGATGTTATGTCGAAAATTGACCTGGTCTGAACTTGATATCATGGGTCCCCCTTGTCAGTTACAAAATATTTTGGTATCAGGTAAGCCCTTCGTCGTTTTTTTCATCTCCAGTAAAAAAACCAATAAGGAATGGAAGACATTAGCCTTGTCTAATTAACAAAAGGCAGAAAGGTTAAAGAAACAGAACAAAGGAGAAAGTCATGCAATGGTGAAAGGTCACGGTTATATACACCAGGTAAAAGATGTTAGGAAAAGACCTTTGATATTCAAATCTCCGATGAACCTACCTGCCACTTGTTTATAATGATCCAGTGACATCCTCTCCTGATGCTGGGAGCAGACCTGCCGTCATCCGATGCGCTTTTGGCCCCTGCCGGATACTATTTCGCATTGTTTGAAGTTGATACGGGGGAATGTAACCGACGGGTAATGTTAGAATGTTGACTGCACATTTGAAGACAAAGGGGCCATTAGGACGATGACACTGTCGCTTGACTGGAGCTCCAGGAAGAGTTGACAAGAATAGAAGTTGTTGTCGTTGAGAAGAAACACAGTACCTGACGTGCGAAGGGATGTGATTTCTCAAGATGCGACAGCTCTTGATGGGGTTTGATGTTTGACGACGCATGGTGCGGTCCCACACGCTGCTGATTCAGGCGCATCCTCAGGTGTCCGTTACCTCCGCGCTGAACACTGTGATATAAAGTTGCGAGGTGTCCCCCTGGGCTTGCAGGAAGAATGGCGACGTGAATCAACTTATTTTGTATCTTCAGTCCATTGTGAAAATCAGCTACGCCTATTAAATGGTCAGTTCAGGTAATCAGATCATATACAGTGACACTTTTATATAGCACTGTCCATGAGTGCGATGCAACCCCAAAGCGCTTTAACACTGTAAATCCCCTGTCCCCAGAATCCCTTCTGGGGAACTCAAGGAGCAGTTCATTCACCGGTCACTTGATTCAACCTGTAACCTCTAGGTTGCCTGACCAATCAAAAGCATTAAACAGCTGAGCTGGCACCTCTCCGTAAGGTATGCGTTGATTGGCTGAAACACGTCGAGATGTCGAAAACGACAGTCGCGATGCTGGCTGGTTGTGGGCTCATCCGACGCAATGGTCCAACATGTGCATGTGAGAATTTTTCATTCCAATGAAAGGCTAATGATTATGACATGGTTGTTGCTGGAAGAAAGGATTTTGTTGGCTCGAAACGTTTAATGAAATTTAATTACCACTAGCAATGAAAGGGTGAACGTTCTGTTCCCACTGCAGTTGTGGTTTCATTTTCCTTCTTCGCGATGGTAAAATCCAATCAAAAATCAACCATTTTCCGACCACTCACTCCGCAATGATCTCCGAGGTAAACACGTCGTTAAATTGGATGAAGAGGTTTGGTTTTGAATCGGCGTGGTTTGATATAAAATAAACCGAAGATAATTAATAAATCTGATTTCAATTGTGGAATCTGATCAGTTTGTTGAATGATCCGGAGATGATGTCTACAAATTAAGAATTGTTCTGGTAAATCTTTCCCGAGGCAGGATTGTTGAAAACGCCATGAGCAGAACGCTTTGGTTTCAAGCTAAGCTTGCCTCCTCTATAGGCTGCTTGGCGCCGCAATCACAAGTATGCCGATTATAATGGTAGTTCAAAGACGAAGATAACGAACATCAGAATTTTCTTGATTTGAAGGTAGCTTTCGGTGGCATTGGATCTTGTAGGCCTACCACCATTTGAGGTAGGCCCGGTATCGTAGAATCTAATGCTCCCAAAAATGCCCCCCCCCCAACTTTTGGGGTAGTCAAAGAGCCACACTTCACTCGTACGTGGAGACCTTGCACGCGCACGTACCGGTATGCAGAAACCCTGCTCGAAGGCATGGCGACCTCGTAAGCTCATGTACATGGAGGTGTACGCAGACGCCCTGCACGCACACGTACACAGACAAGTTACGTACATGTGCACGCACTGAGAGACATTGCACGCACATGTGCTCCGAGACATTGCACTGGCGTTCGTGTGCACACAGATCGCATGTGCATGTGCATGTGCATTTGCGCAGAGAGAGTGAATGTGCATGTGCACAGAGACACTGAATGTGCATGTGCACAGAGACATTGCATGTCCATGTGCACAAAGACATTGTACTTAAACACACAAAGAGACGCATTCTGCGTCAATCACGTGTAGGCACAGGGTACATCATACCGAGTGAAAGTTCATAATGAAGTTAACAGCGTATTGGCTGATATAATCGACTTAAGCGCTGTGTTGGCAATTTTCTCAAATCAGCTCCGCAAAATTAATCTCGTTCGTTTGCTTGAGAAATTCTGTGCATCAGAGTGGTAAATAGCTGTTATCGAATGAAGTCAACATGCAGAAGCAAAACAGCCAGCCGTTACCACCTTATCGGCTTCCGTACTATTCAAATTCCAGGCTTCTGTCACAGGTTTTGACAAAGAACTGGCAAAAAATACATGCACTATCACTAAAGCCTGCCGTACACTGGAGTATCTGCTGAGCAAAAAGTCATTCGAGACCATTTGCTCAGCAGATATCTCACCGAAAAATACGCGCACACGCGAGCTTTCTGCCTCGCAAGGCAAAAAACTCACCGAAATTACGCGCACACGCGAGCTATCTGCTGAGCAAACGGTCTCGAATGACTTTTTGCTCAGCAGATAGCTCCAGTGTGCGGCAGGCTTAAGAATCCCACAGTTCTATTATGAAAATTTACAGACAAACACCTCAATGTCGACAAAATCGGGAACACGAATATCGTTACTCACTTGGTAATCGGGTTATAATGCCTCTAGGCAACATCTAAGTGTCTCAGGCTGGCCAAAGGATAACATCCCAACTGGCCAACTCTCAACTCTGGTCCGGCAGAGCAAAGGCTGTTGAACCACAACACAGCCCAAATGCTTCGGTTCTGCTCTGTCCACATGGTCTGCACACGTCTGATCATCGAGTGTATCTGAACCCACAACGAACATGCCCAACACCCCCAGGCACTTACATAACACAAGTCACAAATTACTTTGAACAATTGGCTTAAACCCTGGCCCTTCACAAAGAGGTTTCCTTGGGGCAGCACAACTTACCTGACAATAAAACAATTTTGTGTCACAGTGCCTGGTGGGGCGTAGTTCTTTGGCATCTTCGTCCGTCTGACATGTCTGAACTGGGTATTAAAACGTTTAGAAATGTCTTTATATGTTAAAGCAACATTTCTTTGACAATGCGGGCCCCGGGGATCAACATCAGCCAGGATGCGTCTCGTCACTTTTACCATTAGACTATTTTAAATATCAGCAGCCGTTGTTCATGTTGTGTTTCTAGGCCTAAATGCCGTGGTATGGTATTAAAATAATGGATCAGTCTTAATTGTTAGATGGATGAAATGCAGGCCTACCCGAAGCCGAAGGTATACTGCACCTAGGGAGAAAAATGTCCCCCAGAGGGATTTGCCAAGTAAAGCTGGCAGGACACATACAAATTCAGGTCTGCGGGCTCAGTTCGCAGAGACAGTATTTGCGATGTGGTGTGCTACGACATCAGCTAAACTTGAACATTTAGTTCTAGACCCGGTGCAACAGTTGATGTTGCGAAAATTACGTGTGTTACATAACATGAGTGACGACCAGCGGATGTGACCTTTCGAATTCACCTGCGATCGCTGAATTTTGTACTAATTGGATTTGTAGTGTAAGTGCTGCGTTGGAGAAACCCGGACTTTTCCCGAGTCCGGACCAAACGAAACCCGGACTTCTCATTCTTCTAATCGACCATCATGATTCATATCATAAGTCGAAGATACTGCTTTTACCATTGATGGGCAGACCTCCTGTAACGGTGGGAGTATGCTTGGTTGAAGCAACAGCTGTACTGTACATGTACACTCAGTGTACTTGATACTAGTAGTACACGATAGAGCTATTCCTTCAATCGACTATGTCCCCGCTGATGGCCATGAATAAACCTACAGCCTTTTACCAGCGGAGCGCATCGACAAATCCTCGTTGGTCTCATCTTCTTATGAATCTATTGATACAACGGTCGTATGAATGTTTTATGGGCGCCTGGGGCTGACGATTGCCGGGTTTGCCGTTGATAAGGACATGGCTAACTAGCTAGGTCATGAAATAAACATGGACTATTGTCTACTGAACGCAACTGCTTTTGCTGTCGACGGACGATTGATAGATATCGTTCCATCAGCGTAGTGGTAATCTCAGAGTAAATGGTTCTTCTGCGCTGTCTTGCCAACATAATGGCTCACTAGAGGGCGCCTTGAGGAGATCAAGTCTTCACCTAACAGGGTTATTTCATTCACTTTCTGAGACTGAAGCTGCCGAGACCTCGTCGGTGCCAGTGTTGTTCACGTTGGCGATTCCGGTGTGACAGCAATCATAGTGACGTCCCCCTGCTTGAAGCAAAGTCCGGCCCGCAGGAAGGATTGTGTCACAAGCCCTGACCAACACCTTTAACAAAGCCATGCGGACTTACATCCACAGGACGTTGGTCCCTGTCACACCTGCATAAGAATGGTGGAGAGTCTTCCAAAAAAAAACCCTAAAGCGCCAACGCGACCGTCTATCCTTTCGTTCGGTGACACTGTTTTTGTGGCACCGCAAATTGGGATTGGCGTTCGTGTTGGCGTTTCGGAGACTTCCGTCTTATCTGAAGGAATGGTGTTGCTTGGGAATTGGAACGTCTTCCAGCTAAAAACACCTACGGTTACAGTACTGTTGTGGAAGGAGTGGTAGCCTTAAAAACGAATGTCCCTGGTCCAAAAGCCAAATATTGTAAAGGTTTGTTTTGGTCGGCAACCGTATCCATCAATAGTCAATACTGCGGAGCGACAAGCGGAAAATAGTTGCCTGATGGCGTCCCTAAAATAAGCAAAGGAAAGTGTTTGGCTGAGCGGCACCTGAATCCTGTCTGGGTATTGTTTGCGAGAATATGGCCATCCATTGTCGAAACATGAGAGAAACCGATAAGTGTGTCAGAGATAGCACTCTATTTGTTGTATCCTCTTCCTCTTGGCCGATGATGTTAATTTCGAAACCACCAACCAGGCCTGTTTGACGTCATTGGCACTCTGCTCACATCCGCGAAGCCTCTTGTCCATGCTTGTCAAGGAAATAAAAAACATAGACAGCTTTCTGAGGTTGACACCTGATAGTTCGGATTGGCTGAGAGTAATGGCGAAAACTGACGCCTGCCCTGGACAACTCTTGACAAACCTGAGAAAAAAGCCTATAGGGCCGGGTATAATCCGATGAAACCGCGGTGTTTGCTCCTTATCAGCCTGCTAGAAGACGAAACTCGTTCGCCTCACTCTGTCTTGTCCATGTTGCATCGTTATTTAATCCTTACCCGTCTTCTTTCGTTCTGTCAGGTTTTAGCCCCGGCTATCATCAGGTGACAACAGGCCATTATCTCTTCTGCATGATGACAGGCAAGGCCACCTGATATGGAAGAGATTGCTTTGGCAGGGATGGCGAGTAGTTTATTACACTGAATGGTTACAATACATGTAGAACCTGTAAGT
>NMRB01000410.1:54360-121810 GCA_002633025.1 Notospermus geniculatus
AAGCCTCGTTTATGTCGCCCTTGCGTACAGTCAGAACTAGTTGGCAACTGATAATCGGCGCGTAGTTGGAACTAATTAGTCACAACTACAAGGTGACATAAGCTCTCGGGCGTCAGCGAGTAACTGGTTGCCAACTAGTTGCAAACTAAAAATATCCAGATCCTGAAAGTCGCACAAGTTCAACTTACTTAAAATCAAAAGAAATCTGTGTCGACATAAGCACTCAAAAGACGGCGATATACTAGTTCCAGGTAGTTGCGACCGATCGGTATTTTTCTAGTCGGTGGCGACGTAAGTTTACAGTTGCAACTAGTTGACGCTATTTCTATCACAGCGTAGGGCGACATAACCGAGGCTTAAGTGTCTCAGGCTGGCCAAAGGATAACATCCCAACTGGCCAACTCTCAACTCTGGTCCGGCAGACCAAAGGCTGTTGAACCACAATACAGCCCAAATGCTTCGGTTCTGCTCTGTCCACAAGGTCTGCACACGTCTGATCATCGAGTGTATCTGAACCCACAACGAACATGCCCAACACCCCCAGGCACTTTACATAACACAAGTCACATAATACTTTGAACAATTGGCTTAAACCCTGGCCCTTCACAAAGAGGTTTCCTTGGGGCAGCACAACTTACCTGACAATAAAACAATTTTTGTCACAGTGCCTGGTGGGGCGTAGTTCTTGGCATCTTCGTCTGTATGTCTGAACTGGACGCAATGTTCCCGGAACGCAGATGCTGCAACCTTGCGGAGCATTCAAAATCTTGAGAGGAACGCCACTTCATTGTTTTTTTTCTGTATATGGGAAAATCGGCTTTTGAGAGGCCTGTGGGATTAATTACGTTATTTCTACCACTACCATTGACAAAATTAATAATAATAATAATAACATGCGTCTTGTATAGCGCAGTATCCAGCCAATACTGGCCGCTCAAAGCGCTTGAAAGGCCTCACAGAAAAGAAAATGCTTCAACTGACCCTTGAAGGAATTGAGAGAGGTACAGTTCCTCACAGATGCAGGGAGTTGGTTCCAGAAGTGACGGGCTCCAATTAAATCCACACACAGGCCTAGGCCTACTCATATCTCTAAGTCGCCCTAAACCTAAACCAACACTGGTTCCCATTCCTCTGGGTTTTAAAACGTTTAGAAATGTCTTATATGTTAAAGCAACATTTCTTTGACAATGCGGGCCCCGGGGATCAACATCAGCCAGGATGCGTCTCGTCACTTTTACCATTAGTCTATTTTAAATGTCAGCAGCCATTGTTCATGTTGTGTTTCTAGGCCTAAATGCTGGTATGGAAAATAATGGATCAGTCTTATTTAGATGGATGAAATGCAGACCTACCCGAAGCCGAAGGTATACTGCGTTTAGGGAGAAAAATGTCCCCGGAGGGATTTGCCAAATAAGTTGGTAGGACGCATACAAATTCAGGTCTGCGAGCTCAATGGGGATCCTAGCTACGATAGAGGGCAGCACACCGAAACCAGGTCCTATACAATGGACGCCTTTTGTGTGGGAAATTGATCAAGACCGGGATGTCAGTTTGATTTCAATAGTTTTAACCACTAGTGACACCTATTGAGGCAGTGGGCTAGGGTCTTCATTCGCAGAGATCACTTTGCGACTTGGTGTGTTACGGCACTTGCCCAAAAGACTTGCACATTTACATACGGATAGAACTCTTCCTCTAATCGACCATCATGATTCGTATCTTAAGTCGAAGATACATGTACTGCCTTTTACCATTGATGGTCCTCCTGTAATGATCGGTGGGAGTATGCTTAGTTGAGGTAACAGCTGTACTACACACTGCAGTGTACTTGGCAGTACACGATAGAGCTATTCCTTCAATCGACTATGTCCCCGCTGATGGCCATGAATAAACCTACAGCCTTTTACCAGCGGAGCGCACCGACAAATCCTCGTTGGTCTCATCTTCTTATGAATCTATTGATACAACGGTCGTATGAATGTTTTATGGGCGCCTGGGGCTGACGATTGCCGGGTTTGCCGTTGATAAGGACATGGCTAACTAGCTAGGTCATGAAATAAACATGGACTATTGTCTACTGAACGCAACTGCTTTTGCTGTCGACGGTCGATTGATAGATATCGTTCCATCAGCGTAGTGGTAATCTCAGAGTAAATGGTTCTTCTGCGCTGTCTTGCCAACATAATGGGTCACTAGAGGGCGCCTTGAGGACATCAAGTCTTCACCTAACAGGGTTATTTCATTCACATTCTGAGACTGAAGCCGCCGAGACTTCGTCGGTACCAGTGTTGTTCACGTTGGCGAGTCCGGTGTGACAGCAATCAAGTCCTCCTGGAAGCAAAGTCCGAGGCCTCTGTCCGATCAACCCGCAGGTTTCCTTTGTGAAAGATTATGTCACTAGCCCTGACCAACACCTTTACAAAGCCATGCGGACTTACATCCCTAGGATGTTGGTCCCTGTCACACCGGCATAAGAATGGTGGAGAGTCTTCCAAAAAAAAACCCTTAGGCTTCCTGTACATAGAAGTATACGGTATACGAAAACACCGGTTAACAAAGGCATTCCGAGGATTCACCACTGTGAAGCCATTGTTAACCGGCGCTTTCGTATACCGTATACTTCAATGTAAAGGAAGCCTTAAGCGCCAACGCGACCGTCTATCCTTTCGTTCGGTGACACTGTTTTTGTGGCATCGCAAATTGGGATTGGCGTTCGTGTTGGCGTTTCGGAGACTTCCGTCTCATCTGAAGGAATGGTGTTGCTTGGGAATTGGAACGTCTTCCGGCTAAAAACACCTTCGGTTACAGTACTCTTGTGGAAGAAGTGGTAGCCTTAAGAACGAATGTCCCTGGTCCAAAAGCCAAATATTGTAAAGGTTCGTTTTGGTCGGCAACCACCGTATCCATCAGTATTGAATACTGCGGAGCGACAAGCGGAAAATAGTTGCCTGATGGCGTCCCTAAAATAAGCAAAGGAAAGTGTTTGGCTGAGCGGCACCTGAATCCTGTCTGGGTATTGTTTGCGAGAATATGGCCGTCCATTGTCGAAACATGAGAGAAACCGATAAGTTTGTCAGAGATAGCACTCTATTTGTTGTATCCTCTTCCTCTTGGCCGATGATGTTAATTTCGAAACCACCATCCAGGCCTGTTTGACGTCATTGGCACTCTGGTCATATGCGCGAAGCCTCTTGTCCATGCTTGTCAAGGAAATAAAAAACATAGACAGCTTTCTGAGGTTGACACCTGATAGTTCTGATTGGCTGAGAGTAATGGCGAAAAACGAACGCCTACCCTGGACAACTCTTGACAAACCTGAGAAAAAAGCCTATAGGGCCGGGTATAATCCGATGAAACCGCGGTGTTTGCTCCTTATCAGCCTGCTAGAAGACAAAACTCGTTCGCGTCACTCGTGTCTCGTCCATGTTGCATCGTTATTTAATCCTTACCCGTCTTCTTTCGTTCTGTCAGGTTTTAGCCCCGGCTATCATCAGGTGACAACAGGCCATTATCTCTTCTGCATGATGACAGGCAAGGCCACCTGATGGAAGAGATTGCTTTGGCAGGGATGGCGAGTAGTTTATTACACTGAATGGTTACAATAGAACCTGTCATCAGTACGATGGGGACCCATCACTGTCACGGGATTATAACAAGCAGTGACCATCGCAAGGTCTATACTACACTGTATCTGCATTTGCGACATTCTCGTTTGCATACCTGCAGACCCTCTAAGTGCCGGTCGGTCTACAGATGGTCTTTGGTCACCTTCCTACGGCATACGAATATACTTGCAGGCCTCCTAAAAACGACCTAGAGATGGTCTTTGGTGAACTCCCTGGAATCCATTTAAGAGACGATTTAGAGTGTGGCTTTGATTGCCTTCCAACTGAAAACCACGAGCCAAGTCCGTCAAATACAGGAAAACAAGCAACGAAACGTATTCTTGCTATGAAAATTGTTGGGTATGGGGAGCCCAATCTAGGCTCAAAGTCTTCGAACAGGGTCAAGTCTTCTACTTGAATGTTTTAGCAAGAAAGATTTTTTTTCAAAAGTGGTCGGAAGATGGCCAGGAAGGATAAAAAGTCATCACAGTAATTTTGCGACAGAGAACTTTTTCGCCGCTTAACCACCAGCGCAAGAAAACTCTCTTGTCGAGGATCTTCAGCCTCTCCCGTGCATTCTTTCTTAGATTAGCTGTTGGTCTGAAGATTGTCGGAGCCACGGAGATTGTCTCGTCTAGCAGCTGTAAGGTTTTCTGGCTGTGCATGTAATAATCTCTCTCGTGACAGCATTCGTATGCGCTACGGATCTCATTATCCGGTAAAGCCGCCGGTTGGTTTCTTTTGAAATTGGCTCTGCGATGAAACCAGTCGTACAAAAAGTATCTGTGCTATACGACACTGCTTGTCTAAAACCCGCTGTACACATGATTAGAAATGTTTGTGGCGAGTTGCCACGCCATCGTAGACTAAAACGTAACATTTTCTTCTCGTGAGCTGCAGAAGGTCTATCTTCGTCTGCAAGCAACCTTCCTGACGTAAAATCAAACCTCGTTGATTTCGGTTATTGCCGCTTTCAACTAGTTAACTTCTTGTACTTGCTTTTAACAAGTTTCCACTACTTCTTGTAGTTGCTTTCAACAAGTTCCGCCTGCTTCTTGGAGCTGCTTTCGTAGTTGCTTCTAACAAGTTCCCAGTGCTCCTTGTAGTTCTCTCGACAGGTCCAACTGCTTCTTGTAGTTGCTTTCAACAAGTTTTTACTGCTTTTTGTTTTGCTTTCAACAGGTTCCCACAACTTCTTTTAGTTGTTTCCAACAAGTTCTCACTGTTTCTTGTAGTTGTATTGAACAAGTTCTCACTGCTTCTTGTGGTTGGTTTCAGCAAGTTCCTATATGTACTTCTTGTGGTTGGTTTCAGCAAGTTCCTATACTACATGTACTTCTTGTGGTTGCTTCCAACAAGTTCCCACTGTTTCTTGTGGTTGGTTTCAACAAGTTCCTACGACATGTACTTCTTGTGGTTGCCTTCAACAAGCTCCCACTGCTTCCTGTCGTTGCTAGACCCATCAAACGTGGAGGATATATTCCGTCGTGTGCGGGCCTGACATCAACTGCAGTCGAAGAGCAACCTCAGCAAATGGCTCGCGGGGTTTGTTGTGGCGCCATGACAGTTGGTCCTCGATATCAAGCGCCATTTTGAGAAAAAGGCGAAAGAAGGATTTTTGTTTAATGGGAAATGCATTAGGCAGCTAAACTTCGGAGGCGTATTCTGCAAAATCTGCCGCTTCGAAATCAATGTGAATAGTACAAGATGTACATTTTGACCGACTGAATTTGAAAATGTCATTAATCCATTTTAACAAATTTTTAATGGAACCTCGTCCCCAGGTGCACGTTCGCATATTTGCATAGGTTTTGCCTATGACTGGAGCACGGTTTTGCCTGGAGGCTAGATTCACTCTCTATGGGAGGTACCATCAAAAATCAAAACAAACCCCGCGAGCCATTTGCTTTAAACTCGAGGTCGTTGCCCCTCTCAAGATAAGATAAGTCTAGACTTCTTTTGTCTTTGAGTAATGATCAATGAACATTGGTAGGTTTTCCTATTCCGTCCTTTTATTGAACCGACGTTGATATTCGCCTTACCTTCACAGCATAGACACCATTTGTGTTTGTGTCAGCACAATTATCAGATATTTGGTGTTATTGAGACCATATCCAATTCGTATAGTTCCATATTGATGTTTTTCCGGCTCGGCGGGTGTCGATAACTCATTCTTTGTCGGAAGGAAGCCGTTTGCGTGATGCCCGCGGGAGCACCTGGCGCCTGGTCACGAAGAAACTATCCTGCATAGATCTTCATTTAGCTGGGAAGTTGTGAGGATAAGGTCGATGGAGGTTGTTTACGTTGCAAATATCAACGGTATATGTATCTGTTATGATTCCCGTGTGAGTATTTGGTTGTGTGTAAGGACGCTAGTACGGTCCCATCTCACTCATCCTATGACTCATGTATATGATATTTTATTTGAGTAGGCGAAGAAAAATGCGGCAATCTTATAAAAAATTCAGGCGAATAAGGACGGCTCTTAATAAACATTGCATGAAAAAAAGGAATTTTCTTCGTACTGTACGTCGCACGGTTCTATATTATGAGAAAAGTTTTAGTTCCATACTGGAAAGGTACTTTTTTTACTTTTCACGAATTTGCATGATAAAATTTGCGTTGTGCTGATGAACAGAACACAGCCGTTGATTCTCTCTTAAAAAACAATAGGGAGCACCATTTGGTCACATGATGACTTATAGAGCAGAGGTGACACCTATAGAGGCTCATTGTTCGAGAGATGCGGTTCACCAAGCACGGTCAATCACACCTTGAATCGTCATGAATAATAGGTGGCATCTGTGTACTATCAGTTCAAACCCACGCGTATATTCTCGCGTGGTTTGCTTCACCGTTGTTTCCCCATTCGAGCATGTCCGGAATCGTCCGTACAATGCCCGATTTATGCTATCGCTAGCCTCCACGTAAGACTAAGTTCTTATCAGTTATGTTATTCTAGTATTTTGTTCCTTGTTGCATCGTAAGAAAGTCTTACGAATCCCCTAGAAAGCTGTAAAGAAACGGCTTCAAACACTGATATCGTAGCTTCAAAGAAAGATCGTATGGGATAAGAGGCTTAGATGCAGTTGTGATAAGTGATTGAAGACGTAGTGATTATAGGAAGACATACTCAGCATCTTGCCGATATGCAACTGTGAGATTTTTTTTTCACCGTTAACGGTTGAAGGCATGGTGAACCCGCTATTGGGCGGCGCTGTGAGCGGTTGTTCCTTTTTTCGACGTTTCGTCCCTGTTGCACTGTAGTCCACGTCCTTATGTCGTTCTGCGGAAACTTCGTGTTAGAGCAAATCTGAAGCCAGGTTTAGAACCCTTGGTTACCCAGCTTTCAGAAAAGTCATGTTGCCAAAAAAATCTTTTGCTGGCAACAACCGCTGTGGCGATTTGAATTTTGGGAACTGACTTCATCATTGGACGCCGATGGACGCAACGACTGAACTTTGTACAGGAGAATGGGAGACGATGTACAGCTAACTTTGGAACGGTTGGATTTACACCCCATAAATGCATTATCAACAGATAGAAACATTGTACCTCGGAATCAAGTGAGCCTATTCTTTGGAGTTTTTAAGCAGCTACGTAATTGGAACTGGCTTTTTATATATTTGACCCATTTTTGAGGTAATTTGTTATAAACGTCGTCTCTTATTACATAACAACTGAAAACAATCAAGGATATGCCTATCAGATTCCGAGGCACCATATTTCTATCTGTTGATAATACATTTATGAGATGTAAATCAAACCGTTCAAAAGTTAGCTGTACATCGTCTCCCATTCTCCTGTACAAAGCTCAGTTGTTGCGTCCATCGGCGTCCAATGATGAAGTCAGTTCCCAAAATACAAAACGCCCTAGCGGTTGTTGGCAGCAAAAGATTTTTTGGGCAAAATGACTTTTCTGAAACCTGGGTACCCAAGGGTTCTAAACCTGGCTTCAGATTTGCTCCAACACGATGTTTCCGCAGACCGACATACGGATGTGGACTACTGCTCAAGGACGTCGTGACGTGTCGTTTTCGATTGCTTTTGCTCAGTTTTTGACGTCTTCGGTACCACCGCTCGCAGCGCCCCCGTCGGGATAAAACGTTATGCGGGCTACGCTCATTGGTTTATGATTAGCAAATGCGGCAGAGCACAGACCCATGCGAGGGTTTACGATACAAATGACATCATTGTCTCTTATCTGCGCGGGACTTGAGTATACAAAGTGTGCTCGTCGACAAGGATTGCTCATGTTCATTTTATCAAGAGAATAATGAGAGGAAATATCATAAACTAATCAGCTGTGATATCTGAACTCGAGCTAAATTCGTCACATGCCTAGAATATCAAAGAACGTGCACGTACATTAGTTTTGATCTGAATAAGGTTCGTCTTCACTAAGGGGTGATGTAATTCCCTTTTACGCTGATTCAAATTCATGTTCTTTGGTTCGTTAGCTTTATGTGCGCTGAGGATTTACCCAGCCTGCTTGTCTGTTACGTGATATAGAGATATAGATACAGAAAGACAAATGCTTATTGATTTATCCTTTGGTAAAAGTTTTTACTAATGGAGAACGAGGTTTAAAAATGGTAACTTTATATTTTGTGCTCCGAGTCGAACGCGGTTCTTGAATCGGATGATTGGAATTAGAGATGTACCTCAAGCAGAAAGTAATCGAATACATAAAACCGCTGGCGAGGAATCCTTATTCAGGGTCGTATGTACTTAAAGCAGAAATGACGGTGTCTGTCAATATGTAAAATGAGACTTTGAGTCTCTGCAATGAAGAGACACAATGGGCCCGATTTCACAAAAGGTGTTTAAGACTTAAACGCGTGTAACTTCGTCAAATGCATGGTGGAAGTGCGTGCATTTAATGAAGTTACACGCGTCTAAGTTTGTGAAATCGGCCCAATGTTTCGTGTTACCTCGTATATTCTCAGTCTGAATGAATGCAGGCTCTCTCTGCAGCCAAGTTAGGTACGTGAACAAAACCAGACGCTACCAAGTGGTACGAGTAAAAATACTAAGAGAGCCAATAAGAAAGGTACGTGTATACAGAAAACCATGGCCGACAAAGCTAGAGAGGGCTTTGTGTACAAAACACATACATGTACATGGACAAGAAAAGTACGCGACTGTACAGAAAAAAACATAGCCAAGAATGCTATATAGGACTTTTTGTACAAGACACGTACACAGCCAAGAAAAGTACGTAACTGTACAGAAAAAACATAGCCAAGAAAGGAAGGGCTTCGTGTACAAAACACATACACAGCGAAGAAAGGTTGGGCTTCGTGTTCAAAACACATGCACAGCTAAGAAAGGAAGGGCTTCGTGCACAAAACACATACACAGCTAAGAAAGGTTGGGCTTCGTGTTCAAAACACATACACAGCTAAGAAAGGAAGGGCTTCGTGCACAAAACACATACACAGCCAAGAAAGGTAGGGCTTCGTGTACAAAACACATACACAGCCTACACAAACAAAACCAGAGGTAGCCAAGAAAGCTACATGCCAGGCAAACGTCCCCCAGGTCGACGGAGCCTGATTTTCTTTCTTTCCGAGGCCACTTACCCATGATTTATCACGGATATCGATGTCTCTAAAATGATATATCGTGTCTCATGTACGTGGTCTTATAAGTAAGTGAGCAATAACTTTGAAGAAATTAATGGCTTTCCGAGTCTACTCAATTGCGGACATCTCTCCAAGGTGCATTTAAGGGAAGGTTTACGGAAATAGACGAGAGTGCGAGCAGTTTCTTTCTAAGATGCGTTATCCCAGCCTGTATTCATGGTTAAAGATAATAGCCAATGGGGACTGGTGTATTTTACTGTGGTTGGTGTGTTACGTGGGGTTATCAGACCATGAAATGTACATGTATCTGAAAAGAAGCGGGCCAATGAAGGTTGCTTGTTGAAGCTCAGGTCCAAACCTCCATAAACTTATACCACAGCCTCCGTAAAATTATACCACAATCTCCGTAAAGTTATACCACAACCTCCGTAAAGTNACCACAGCCTCCGTTAAGTTATACCACAGCCTCCGTTAAGTTATACCACAACCTCCGTTAAGTTATACCACAGCCTCCGTAAAGTTATGCCACAACCTCCGTAAATATATGCCACAATCTCCGTAAAGTTATACCATATTAACCTCCGTAAAGTTATACCACATTAACCTCCGCAAAGTTATGCCACATTAACTTCCGTAAAGTTATACCACATTAACCTCCGTAAAGTTATGCTAGGAGGATGGCGGACGTCTTATATGGGCCATTAAGGAGACAGTCCAACAAAGTAGCCCTCTCTGGCTTTCTCATCCTCGTGGTTCGCCATCTAATAAATGATGGACAAAGACTAATCAATGCCGTATGCATTTTCCTTATTACGAGAGTAGGTCTGCAGGCGAACCAAAGACACGGTGACCATCGGCGCATAATACAGTTCCATCTCCAATAATGGGCATAACGGACCCATCAGCAAGCAGTATGCGATGTTTCTTTCAACTCATCAGCCGGTTTAGCCTAAGGTTATATATCAAACAACGGCTATGGAATATAGACTGGGCAGTAATAGCTGGTCCACTGATCTGTGTAGACCATGTACGAGTGAGGCAATGTTGGTTTGGCAGATTGCTATTGATCAAAGGCATTGTCCACTCTCGGAATATGGCTCGACAAATTGCTCCGGCGACTACTTCATGGACTGTGGTCTTCAAGCCTATCAACTTTGGAACCCGACGGCTTAAGGGCTCGATGCTCGGTAGGTCTTCCCTGACTCTTGGTCAGTCTTCGGGAAAACACTAAGTGGCCTAATACATGAGGTAATGTAGGCCTGCATCAGGAGATGGTTGCTACCACAAATGTCCCTGTTGCCAGTGCGTCCTTTAGCATATCATGTAAGATCGAGAGAGCTATGGTGCATCTTGAATTTTTAAATTTCCACTTCTTATCTACGAAGTGGAAACGAAAGATAAATTTCAAAGTTTAATATACACCGTACGTGTAACTCTATCGGTCTAACGTCATACGCTAAAAGACGCTCTTGCAGCAGGCGATATTTGTGGTACCAACCATCTCCTGAAATACATTTCGTCGTGGAAATGAAGTCCAATTTCGTATTTCGTACTTCGTGTTTCGTCAGATTTGCGAAACCTCCCTATTTGCCTCTCCGTGCATCGACTGGCTAGCCAAACGAGTGAACTCATGATCTGCTAGCAAACCGGAAAGAGCGTGGGTGGACCCTGGCGAGCTGAAATTATCTCCGAGTATCGCTGTAGTGCAAAACGACGAGACAGCAACGAAGGGGCCTTATCACAAATAGATTGTGACAGTGGCGTAATTACTCAGTTCGCCTTGCTCTGACGACAGGCGACCCGAGGTCAGAGCCAATTCTTTTAAAGACCACTTTGGGTTCGGACATCTCAACGGACATGGTACGAATTGGACTACTCGACCGAGCCCCTGGCGTAGAAGTCCTTGGAGATGGGTAACTCAACTTGTTTGAGTTATGGATGGAGTTGTGGTCAGAGGTTAAGTTGTTCCTCATTCATCTTCCGTGCAGGAGTAGTCACTGTCTGATTCTGTAGCGATTACACCCGAACATTTCATTGGTGAAAGAAAGGTTAGCCTTGTTCCGAAGGTACACGCCGGCCGTGGTATTGGTGACCAGCCATGGTGTACCCGCCGGGGCTTGATGAGCCATGGTGTACAACGGTGCCTGATCAGCCATGGAATACAACGGTGATTGATCAGCCATGGTATACCTATGGTGCTTGATCAGCCATGGTATACAACAGTCCTTGATGAGCCCTGGTATACAACGGTGCTTGATCAGCCCTGCCCTGGTATACAACGGTGCTTGATCAGCCCTGGTATACAACGGAGGTTGATCAGCCATGGAGTACAATGGTGATTGATCAGCCATGACATACAAAGGTGCTTGATCAGCCGTGGTATACAAAGGTGCTTGATCAGCCATGGTATACAAAGGTGCTTGATCGGCCATGGTATATAACGTGCTTGATCAGCCATGCTATAGCCTACAGCGTGCTTGATCAGCCATGGTATACAACGGTGCTTGATCAGCCATGGTATACAAGCTGGTATTTCCTGATAACGGGTAAAATTGTGAGTGGCTTATAATCTCTGCCGGACTTCGGTGGCGATCGGAGAGTTCAACAACGGCATCGCCCGAAGAGGTGCGTCTGATAATCTGACTCGGCGATCTACCTCTCGACTTGCTGACACTACCCGTATTGTTGGTCACTGTGACATTTCCTAGGTGGTAGACACCACCAGAGGCAACTTGAAGCGCACTCTGGACGTACTCGATCTTAGATGCCACCATCTGTCGTGACCAACACCAGTATTTCATTCCCAAAGGAGACACGAGCTCTACCCTGTCATTTCAACAAGCATAAGTTGAGCCGTGTCCAACCCATTCAGAGAGAATCTTCAGATTCCCAGTGCGGATTATTAGGTCTGGCGCCTCATCTTTCCAGCAAGTGACCGTAGACATGCTGAGGCTGTTGCTTGTGGCGTCTATGTGAGATGATGGATCGCTTTCTCAGGATAGGCCATTTGAATAGGTAACCGCATAAGAACGAATGCTCGTCTAGCCGCGAGTGGTATTCAGTTTCAGAACAACTAGACGAAACACAATGCTTCTTTACGTTGCCTCCATCGACTGGGAAATTAATGCCTTTCGGCTTGCATTAGCTGCTGAAATGAAGTTTTAATTGGAATTCTAAGCAACCGCATTATAATTTCCACTACCAGAATGGCGCTGCGGAAACCAGCACCTGTCACATCTGACCTCGTCGGTTCGATTCCGTGTAGAACTCGTCCTTCCAAAGGCCCGGGTTCGATTCCCAGTCCTGAACAAGAAAAAAAACACGCTCCCTTGTGACCTTGAGCAAGTCACTTTGCCTCACTTGCTTTACCCCACCCAGGTGTTAAAGGGGTACCTGGCTGGTAGTGATGGTCTATGTGAATGTTAGTACAAGAGCGCTGAAATCGGCTGCCGGGACTGTAATACTACCCAGGGAGTGGAGAAATGAAATTGGAATTTAGGAATGTGCCCTATACCCGGGGGAAAATGTTAAAGCGCCCTTGACACTTCATTGCAGTAAAAGAGCGCTATATAAAAGCTCACATTTTTCACATTTTTTTCCATTGACAACAACGCAAGTCTCTCCAAAGGCTCCGGTGTCCTCCTGCATAACTTAGCGAATGTCAACCAATGCTCATCTGCTTTCGATCGATACGTTTTGAAATTTCGCCTCCGCTGCTGGCCGTGGCGAGTTGCAAGACGCTTCCAAATGGTGACGCAGGTGCAAAGAGTCGGTGAGGCAGCTGCATCATCAGCCAGGCTCTAACTTTGCACCCTGGACAATTATCAGCATCATTGTCAAGTCACTAGCGACTACCGTCTTTGACAGAACTGAAGCCAGATGAACGTTACTCCAAATCACATATACTAACATTAATTCGGATGAAGACTTACGAATGTCGTTTCATTGATTACTTGACCTGTATCCTAACAGTTGGTTTCATCCGTACTTATGTCAAGGGTCGCCGTATTAAATATTGAACAAAGCTTGGAAAAACTGCAGGTAGCCGTGACGTGAGCAAGGGTATTTTTTGTACAGAGGGCACCGGGTTACCGCAGACAGACGAGGCATATGATTTTCTTACAAAAATTGTTAGACTCGACTCAGACCGAGTTAGTGCGTCTGGCAAGGTATTTTTAGTTTTTAAAAATACTGGTATCACATTGATAATAATATGTACGAGAAAGTTGTTCAAAGCTAAACCGGCGGCAAATTGCTCAGAAACATTTGCTCTCTTTTAACTTGCCCATTTTGTGATATATCTAATGGAAGGGGTGTCTAGTCGCACTTGATACTCGCCAACTTAAAAGCTCGTAATTTTTATATAATTAAAAGAAGGAACTTCTCCTTAAAGCCCTGTTTATATGTTGACTTAGTTTTGATATTTGATCCAGTACAGTCGAACACGTCGCGAGCTCCGCCACAGTCAATGAATAAATGCTATTAAAGCCCTTTGAAATCGTACACGTACGCCACAGGGCAATCCCTGTATTATTAATGTGTCCTTAGACTGTTGATAGCGAGGAGACGGCGGTCTCGATGACGGCCGGGTGCGGGATCAATCTCACAAACGTCTCAATGACGAAATCAATCGTTAGAATGTCATTATCGATCTTAGAGGTATCGATTTTCAATCACTGAATGAGATTTTCGTCGATCTGTGAGCCGATTCTCACCTGATTCCTATGGAAGGAAATGAGGGTGATCAATGGCACACTGACAGCCGTATGTTTCACTTGCTAGTTGTCCTTCAACTGTTGACGCACTGACGAGTGCTCCCTCCCCAAGTCCAATCTTTAACGTCTTAGGGCCGATTTTTTAAACGATGGCTAAGATAACCATCGGATTTCATTAACCCTCAGTTGACGTGAAACTGTTTGTTAATCGAAGTGAATTTTTCGATTTTATGAATCGTTGATAGCCAAACATTCTAAGAGTCAAAATGGTTACTTTGGTTAATTCACGGTTTGTCAGAAAAGCCGATGGTTAAACCGAGGTTACCTTAACTATCGTTTAAAAAAAATCAGCCCTTAGTTGCGCCATTTTTTACAACTTTAGAAAGTTAGCGGATATAATGCAGATCAAGGTGTTTTTTGTTTCATTGAAAAATTCCAATTGGTTAAAAAGTTACAACATATTTCATGGATTTGGTCAGAGGATAAATATTGGGCCTTACTCGATGACGTCATTGCAAGAAATTGCATATACATGTAAGCATGCATTTTAGTGCAGTAATGGAATGCAACTATGTATTCATGTGAAAGAATGAAGTCAGAAATTTGTCAATTAGTTAAAATATGTAAATGAAAATGAACTTTATCTCCACATTGGATGGCTCAGATTTGATTTTATGCCTTCCTGCAATGACGTCACGCATTAATTAGCATTTTCGACCATGGCTAGTTCCTTGCTGTACGGAAAATAGCACTGGCATTTTCACACACATATTCCTCGATATCTCCCAAACTACTCATCCAAATTTGACAGAACAAAAAGCAAAATATGTCTATATTATAGCCTATACCTCAGAAATAGGCCTAACCTGTAGTGTGTAGTCAATTTTTTAGATACATCTAGGACTTTAATTGCCGGTTGCGTTTCGTGGGTAACGTTACTTCTTAAAGGGAACTTACGATATTCCAAACGTTAGTGTTAGCGTTAGCACGACTATTTCTTCTCTTTATTATGCAAGAACTCGATGACATCTTTGCAATTTCCGTATAAAATCAATAACCATTCAACTTAAACTGGTGGGTTAACAAAAGGCTAGCTGTAAATGGGCGTAATTTAATCCCCCGAGGTCGTACCAAACTGTGTTAGCACGCTAAGCTACATTTTCATACGGCAAATCCAATAAGTGCAAGTTGTTCACAGTTCGACGTGCGGACGATGAAAGGCTACACCTGGTCAGTCACGCAGGTATGAAACAATAACAAGGTATTTAGTATTCATACTGATGTCGGATATAGCCATTAGTTAGAGTGCAACGTCTGGAAGCTATTCACGTCGCAAGATAGTTGGCTCGGAATCCATGCGTTATTCACCCATAGAGAGGTGAGATTCCGTTATGCCCGCCGCCGGAGCAGTTAGGCAGAGAAAGGCCTGTCACCATTTGAAGCTGATACATGTATATGCCCCGAGCCCGGGCAGAAGATTCCGAGTTGAGGTATGGGGAGTGAGTAGATCACTCAGGTACACGGATGCCATGTTCCGTCCCATGACGACACACTGGGAAGCAGTGATGGAGCACCCTGAACTCAACCCTCTCCTTAACGTGAAGCCAGTGAGAGATAATCCAGGGTGCTCTCATCTTTGAATGATGCCCACAGTATAATTGGTTTTAGTCCGGACGCAAAACCCCGATTTTCAAAAAAGCGTGACATTTTCTGGGCGCGTTCGTCCCTCTTTTGTTACACTTACAGCACAAACATAAAAAAACATGCGAACTGATGCATTTTACATGTATACTAGTATATTTACCCGTGGCGTGGCTTGACGAATAAGGGTGGTAGAAAAAATTGGTCGAATACCAATGAAAGTAGGTCCGCGGAAAAATCCCCCGGAAAAAATCCACGTGGGAAAAATTCCCCAGGGAAAAATCCACCCGGGAAAAAATCAACTTTTTGGGGTAAAGTAGGGAAAAATCCCCTTTTGGTAAAGGTATAGGAAAAACAGTCCTCCAAGCACCTGTGCTTCTGGCGAATTGTGTGATCTTGACTGGACGACAGATGAGCTAAGACGTTATCAGCGCTAGGCCTACCTTCTACAGAAAGCAGACAGTCTCAGTATCATGGTGTGCCAGTGACCTATACCACAGGCTGACAAACAGATAGGCCTACACTATAGGAATCTGGGTCATCTTGGCATTATGAGGCTGATTGAAAGGTTCGGGAATGTCCGGCAATTTCCGTGAGTTTTACATGGACAAAAATTCCTGACTAAAATTGCTTGAAAGTTCACTTTCCCGGCAAATGTTTTGACTGAGAAGTGGTCATTTTGTGTATGGAAATGTAGTGAAAGGTTAGGCAAAGTTTCACAGTGGCAACGTCTATGCTGGCCGTGATTTCCTTGGAAGTCTATAGATTTAGTAGTATAGATTTCTAATGCGAAATTTCACTGAACAGCTTTAGAGCAATAGCATGAAGGTGTCAGTATAATCCTTCTCTACAAGCAGTTATCTCAAGTTGTATAATTGTCGGCATTTTCAAGAAATGGCCACGTTTTAATTTTTCTTCCAACTTGGGGATTCATCCTTCCTGTTTGGATCAAGACCTGTGAATAGAAAATAAGGCTGAAAGGGTAAATGTCGTCCTGGGTATAAACAAAGATTACCCAGGATCTCAATCTTCGTTAACAATACCCTGGGTGTAGTTTCGGAAGCCGAACATCACCCAGCATCGTAATATGACACCTGGATTCGAGATTGTCTCGCCCGTGGTCACGTGACCGCCTGAAGAATGCCATGAACAGTTAAACTCAACAAGTATCCCAGCGCGAGACCGCGAGATTCCACGGGATTTCTAAATAGTTCTCATTCCTAGGCACTGATTGCGGATGCTGGGTGATGTTCGACTACTGAAACTATAGTGCGTCACCATAAATTATCGCTGGATCCGTCATCTCCACGTTATGTCCATTGTACACGAAGGGTTTTCCTTTTTTGTCCTGTTGATGCCAAAACTTATGTGTCAAAACATTTCAGCAATTTGTTTCACCAAGAAATGTAGGCCTTTCAGGCCATCGCAGGTGAGAAAGTGCAGTTTGAATGGGGAAACCCGGGATTATCGATCGTCGGCCGTGACGGCCAAATTGAGGTCAACATGGCGGATGTATCCTTGGCGACGGAAAATATGTCGGAATTCGGCAATGTCGCTCGACAAACACAAGCCCCAAAAATATTTTCCTTCTGTGATAGGAAAGGGTTTTAGGTTGTTATATTGCTCACACATTTATTTTTATAAAATCATCTTCCAAATATCCACTGACAGCGTCAGCTCGTGGCGGCCCAAGTCAAAAGTGTAAACATTGAAATCGCGTTCGCATTTTTCGGTGGCTGCGTTTACGAATTTATACTGATTTCTTGATAATTATTTTGTGATATTTCGATGAAATATTTATTCAGGATTATAGATATGTGTGGAATATTGTCAGTCAAATGACAAAGGAAGAGGAAATCACTTGAGTTCACAACAAGGCCCTCTGAAATTTCGGCCAAACATGTAAACTTCGGCGATAATTTTACGTCACGGACTCTACACCCAGGGTATTGTTTTAGTGAAGATTGTTTTCAGCGAAAATAAGAGCAACGAGCCTTGTTTGGAAGATGATGAAAAGAAGCCTTCTGGTGTGAAATTCATATTACAACTGGAAGCTCCATTGTCTCACCTTATTTCTTGTCGAAACAAGACCTGCAGCAAACATCCAAAGATACAGAACACACAATTGAACCTGGATAATAGAGGGACCTGTCTGAACAGTCTCCCTTATCTCCATAAGCACAGTCTGTAAAAAAGGACAACGATATTAGTGAGGTTTCTCAAATCTGACGAAACACGAAGTACGAAATACGAAATTGGACTTCACTTCCATGACGCAGTGTATTTCAGAAGATGGTTGGAACCACAAATGTCCCCGTTGCCGGTGCGTCTTTCAGCATATCATGTAAGACCGAGAGGGTTATGGTGCATCTTGAATTTTTAAATTTCCACTTCGTATCTACGAAGTGGAAACGAAAGATAAATTTCCGTAACTCTGTCGGCCTAACGTCATACGCCAAAAGACCCTCTTGCAGCAGGCGATATTTGTGGTACCAAGCATCTCCTGAAATACATCATGGAAATGAAGTCCAATTTCGTATTTCGTACTTCGTGTTTCGTCAGATTTCCGAAACCTCATTATTGTCATTACTTTTATCAAGAACTGGCAAAGGCGACGGCGGTTATGAATTTGGGTTACAGAACCGGTGTGAAGTGTGAAAGGAATGGTAGTCCCATGAATGCCAGTCCGGGTTACAATACATGTAGTCTGCTACTGTAAGGTTGTAGTCGAATGGTCGTGGTTTCCAAGTCACATATCGTCATCCCTCGTTAAACCGGACTTAGATTCTGAGGGACTGAGATTCCTGTTACACCTGGCTTTACCTAGATTGGAGAAGTCTGGTACGCAGGAACTGCAGCACACTTCTGCAGTGTTGCCTTCGTAGCACATGGTGGTGTTTGTCTTCACCTTTGAGCACCGGTCGGCCGGTTCGCCGTGACGGCAGTTGTCTGGAATTACAGTGAGGTGAACGAATTAGACAGAACCTTCCCTTTCACGACTGTGTGAATACCTTGAATATAATGAACTAAGTTCACCTACCCGGGCCTGCTGGCGCGTCTTTATCCCAAACACACTCAGTCTCATAACACCACTGAAACGAAATCAAAAGAAATTCACCGAGTTTAGCAACAGAAAATAAGATAGCAGAAGATTGGCAGTGAAATAAGATGCAATTTTGTGAAAACGATTCCTAAACGGTACAGTTAGAGGATCTTTTGAATTTACCAATATTGTAAAATTCATATCAATCACGGGCTGGTATTCATAAAAGTTAGCAAATACTTATACATGTACTTAAGATTTGCACGGCAATGGCCTATGTAAATGTATTACAAACTTGAAGTAAAAGCATTTGCTAGCTTTTATAAATATCAGCCATGCTCAATTCTCCTCGACATACAGGCCCGTATGCACCACTGCGGCTTAAGCCAAGATTGAGCTTAAGTCTAACTTAAGTTGGGACTAAACTTGAACTCGGTATGCACCAATTGAAGTTAAGATTCAAGTCTGGCTTAAACCCCACAAAAACTTAAACCACGTCGAGGGTGGTTTAAGTTAGGATTCTGATAAGAATTTGGCGTTGTCTCCCAACTGTGAGCCTGATAGTGAAAGGTTTGTTGCCTGCAATTAGTTCACCCAACAACCCGTTACGGGTCAAGGCTTAAAGTTAAAGTTGAGAGAAATTTCAGCTAAGTTAAAGACCAGCTTAGCTGAAGTTAAGATAAAACTTAGCCTGAACTGGTGCATACGGGCCGCAGATTCGCATTTTTCTGCCGGTTCAATTCTTTCGGAGGCCTATTTATTTTTTATGAGAGTATCGTTCATGAATTTCCTCTCATATGTTAATTCTGCTAACCTTTTTATTTCCGCAACTTGTTCCACGCAAAACATCTGTGTAAGTTGTCATATACCGATGTTGTGGGTTGTTAGGATCCCAACAGGGAAGTTCCCGACATCTGACATCGCCGACGAGTCCCTGAAGTAAAGATGAAAATAATGAGAACAAAGGGGCTATCTGTATTTTGCAGAACGGAACGGAACGAAACGTTCCCGACCGTTTCGTTCCGTTCCGTTTTGCAAAATACAGATTTATGCAAATCTGTATTATGCCGAAATGAACGGAACGGAACGGAACAACCTCGCCCCAGGTCATTGTTCCGTTCCGCAAAATACAAAGAGCCGAACGAAGGTCAAAGTGAATTTGATCGCCCTAGACGATCACATGACAATGTAACATTTCGGTATGCCCTCCCATGGCTGCCCCTTTTCTCAATATCAACGGACACCATGCACGCTGCAAAGAAATTACAAAGGTTTGAATAATGCTTCATTTATATCAATCATTAATACAAGAGTCAAAACGACAAATAAAACTGCTTACAGGGACATACTTCGATCCTGGGCCGTTCATGTCGACGCACTGAGCTTCGACTCCACGGATCTGACCAGGTGGTTTGGTGACTACTGGTTCGACTGACGATGGTGTATTATTCAGGCAATTATTTCCATTCCTGTGGGCAAAGAGATAATATACAGGAAGTCAACTTCCAGATTTTGCAAATTTTCGACCCCAACCGGGGTCTTCTTCAGGCTGGCACTTAACAGTACAAGACTCTAGAATAGACTGAGCTGAGTCCCTGTGGGCAAAGAAATGGAAAAACATAAAGTCGTCTCCGAATTTTGCAAATTTTCGACCCCAATCGGGGTCTTCATCAGGTACTTTCTCGTAGAGATCCCAGAAGTGAATCCAGCTCATTCACTTCTGGGATCTCGACTAGAAAGTGCCTGAGGAAGACCCCGATTGGGGTCGAAATTCGGAGACGACTTTATGTTCACTATCATTTTGTGTGTCGTTTTTTGTGCTCTACATGTATGTTGGATGTCTGTCAAAGAAAAGAACATGATTATTCTCCTCCTTTCAATGAAATCACCAATTTCAGATGGAGAAAGGACGATGGCGCCCGGACGTTTCAGCTCCGCGATTTTTGTTTCACAACCACCACCCTCCTTTTAACGAGTCATAATTCAGAAGGTTATGCCGATATTACTCCGGAAGTAAACGGTTTCTTACTCATTCAACTTTTTTAGCTTGGCTTGAATCTGCACAATGGAACATGGCGAAAACTTGAAGTAATTCTTTCTTATCTTTCCTTGAAAGATACCTGACGGTGCCATTATAAACGTATCATTCGCATCACATTCGTTTTCTTGACCGTCATGTTTGCTTGCTCCTAAGCTGGAATGATAAAAACCATGAGAACTTTTACCCAGGAAAAATAATGCCGCATGACCATAAAAAACAGAAAAACTCTCTCTAAAAAGGCCAATAAGAATGGTGTTACCACAGTTACCACTTACCAATGTCCCAGTTCATGAGCGGCAGTACTGATGCATGTGAAACTCCCAGAATCTGCCACCATTGAAATTGCCTGCCTGGGCAATGAGCAGATTGTTGCTGACCTCGCCATCCCTAGAAATTTTAAGATGCGAACTTTTTTTACATCGGGTTTCACTGATACTCAGCCTATTTGAATGGGGGTTTTGGTGAAATATGCGAGTCCAGCATTATCATCACTCTTCAAATACATGTAAATGCAATTAATGAAGTTGCCGTCAGAGAGGTTAAGTTTAGCAGCCAAAGCAAGTAATCGAATGCATAGGTTAAGCTTACATGTATATTGGCGCTTTTTGCTATCATTCCGTAACGATTGGCTAGCAAAAGTAAATTATATGCAGCAGCTATAGAGGGAACACTTCGTTCGGGTCAGAATAAAAAACTTGATACACGTGTCGTCCTTACCCACAGTTCCGAACTCTCCATCCGACATCAAGTAGTATCTAGGGATGAAGATAAGAAATGAACCAGTGATAGTCTGGTGGAATTCTGTTTTCATGCGCTGCACCATGAAGAGTCTATACCTGAGGTATTCGTTGCAGCCCTTTCTTCCCTGTCAATCTTTAAGATGGGATGGGAAATTTACTTGTTTTCTTCGCCCTTAGTACCACAGGTGTCCCTGAATTACTTTACATTACCGGTCATGCCAGTTGATATTGTCACTTTAATATACCTAAACTGTTACTTTAATACCTAAACTATTGACTGATTGATTGAGTTTATGTCTACTATAATGATCAACTTACCCAGTAAAGAACATGGCATGGTCATGGTTCGCCAAGGTACTGAGTTCATTTTGCCGCCATTTCTCGAACTCGGACAAAGCTGGCGCTGATTCCATGCCGTCACCCTTCACGTGTTTGGAAAACACAGCTGCCGACGATTCGGCTGTCATCTAAGTGAATGGAAAAATATCTATGGACCGTATTCTAGAAGCTTCCTTAACTCTAAGGTTTATCTTTAGCTATTGTTTGCAGGGGAGAATACAAAAGCTTAAAGTGGACCTTAGAGTTAAGGAGGTTTGTAGAATACGGGCGTATGTTTCACTTGAAATATCTTTTAGTGTCGTTGTAAGATTCAATGCCAGGTCACCGATAAATTGTTATGATCATGTAACATGAGAATACAGGCGATGATTTTGATAGATTGATATAATTTATTGGCCGTATTTTAGAACGTTCTTTAACATTAAGGTCCACCTTAAATCTATTGGAGACCTTAACGTAAGGAACGTTCTAAAATACGACCCTAGTTCCATATTTTTAGATGTTTGCTTACGTACAAAAAAGTAATATCCCGTAAGTTTCACGGATATTTCAAAGTCAGAATCAATGTTGGCATAACGAAGATCAACCTGCAAAAGACGAGAACAGACAGTAAAATGTTCTTCAACTCAAAACTTTAACAACAATCAATGTGCCCTCCAGGGGAGAATGAACTCATTGTGAATTTTGTAGCCTGAAACTTCCGGCGAAGAAAATCAGTGGTTGCGGTGGCAGCCATATTGGATCAGCTGTGGCGCCCCCAATTGAAAGGAATCTTGTTGTACATGTAGTCAAAAGTAACTATAGGCACCAAAGAATGCTTGCGGTGTGCGGATGCATTCAGCCTGGAAATTCGGAAACGAAAACAAATATTTGTTTACGTCACATTATTCAAGGAAGTACAATGTAGGGCTAAATACTTTGGTTTAGTACAGGTTGACCAGATTGTACGTGGGAGCGTAGTGAAGGGCTGAGGGACCGCGGCAGTTTTTTGTCATCAATGTCCGATTCCACTCTCAAACCGTTTTGCTTGTCAATTGAAATAGAAATGCTGATCTTAGAATGACCTACCCCGGCAATTATTATCCCGTAGTATTCCTTGGCTTTATACACTGACGGATATCTGAAAGTACATGTCAAGTGAAATAGAATCTAATGCCCCCTCCCCTATATAGGATGCCCCCCAACAATACATTTACGGATTAAACGGCACCATTGAATTGGACTCTAGAGAGATTAAGACCCTTAATCCTGTGACAAACTATACAGGGGGATTTTTTCAATCTTAGAAGTTGGGCCACTCCAAATTCTCACGTAAATGTCTTCCTGAGTCAAACCTGGGCGTCAGGTGTGTTACCCACCTCTTAAAAGCCTCGTAATCAACGGCAACCAGTAACTCCACTACATAGTGTGGTTTATCACCGCGTCTGTCGATGGTGATGTTTGGTTCTGATCTTCTGTCCACAATGACTGGGTCGTTAGGGCCGTATCGCTTGTTTATTGATGACTGCTTGTCGTACAAGGGGCCTACAGCAAGAAGGAAACTAAAGCTAGATCCATAGCGCTTGTCCGTTCCCTATGTTTATGTGTGGTACCAGGAGGAAATAATCTAGATTATTTCCTCCTGGTGGTACGAACGATAAAATTACTTTTTCTACGACGCACTTGCATAGGAAACGGACACGCGCAAAGCGCCGAACGCGAAGTATGAATAATTGACCTTTACACTTTAATAGATGTGACAGTCAGGGTACAGTGACTGCAGGTCGCTAGTCACAGAGAAAACTAGCAAGAAGCACGAACAGCCATCATGCAGTAGAAGAAGATCCTAAAGTGTTTATCGACATCTACTAACACTGAAAACGTTGGCCAGGGGTCTAATGCCCCCGCACACGGTGCGCTAAACTCCCTACGCAGTTGTGAGTCGCGCCCCCTTCGGTTTACTCGCTCTCCACAACTGCTTAACTTCGTAAAATTCGCCACGTTTGGTCAACAGATGGCGCTAAGAGAGTCGACCAATGAGAGCCAATGGGCCAAAGAGTTCTGAAAGCAGTGTGCTGATAGGCTGTAAAATTCGCGCCAGGCCCTGACGCCATCTGTTCACCAGACGCGGCGAATTTTACGTAGTCAAGCAGTTGTGGAGAGCGGGTAAACCGAAGGGGGCGCGGTACACAACTGCGTGGGGAGTTTAACGGTGCGCATCTTGCTGAGCAAAGTCGCACGCGTGGTACTTTGCTCAACAAGATTCGCACCGTGTGCGGGGGGCTTAATTTTGCATGCCCGGGAACGGTGAGTAGTCTAACTCACGTGACCCATTGCCCCTCAACATGCAGTGGGATACTTTACTGCCGTTAGAAGCCACCACCAGTTAGCGGTCGTAGAACGTCATACGCCACGGTTAATATGTCTGTGACGTCAAAATTTTATGACGTCGTACATGTAGGACCGCTAACAGGCGTCCTCTAACGGCAGTAAAGTTTCCCATTATAAGTTGATCCACAAGGTAAGGTCAAGACCTATTTACCGTCATCAATACGTCTTCTTTCTACTTTTCTTCTGACCATAACATGCTCCACTTCTCCATGGACGGCTCGCTTCCTAGATGGCTGGCTTTTCTTGACTGGTTCAAGGAGGATCTCGTGGTCTCCATCAGCCAGCACGCCCCGCTGTAACATGAATCTTTGCTGAAGTTTTGTTTGTTCTCAAAGTGAAGGTATTGGAGACTGCGAGGTGTCTCAGCCTTTTTGGGGTCGTGGTGGCAAGGAAGAAGTGGCATTTTTTGCAGCTTGTGTAATCATTGGGCACAGAATTACAGTGAAAAAGCTTTTTATTTCGTGAAAAAATTCCAAGCGGTAAGAAAGTTATGGTTGATTTTGTGAACGACCCAGCTAAAATCATAATGCTCCGAGACTGCCTCATTAAGTGATGTCACAATAGGGAATTTGCATAATGAATGTGTCATTTCCCTGATTAGAGCGGCCTAGTGAACAAATTAAGCAATGAATTTGATGGGAAGTTCAACAAAATGCAATTATCGTGCAGAAACCATGCGTCCAGCGTACGCTGGGTGGGTCAAATTCGAATGAAGTTTTCCTTAGTAATACGTCACGAATAAATTAGCATATTTACATTGTTGAAGTCGTTCACAGTACGGTTTTTAGCCCAATGATTTTGACTGACAAAATCCTTGATATCACACTTACTACTTAACATAATTTCATGAAACAAACAGCAAAATGTATAGTTCTGTCTGAATGCTACAAAGTTCAAAAAGAGTGAGAATTTATTTTTGTGATACAATTTATTTTTGTGATACACGAATAAGATCAGACTAATGTTGCCTAAAAAGTAGATAACAATAACCCTTAGACATAGATACAGATGTACAGATATAGTGCAGGGGATCCCCCAGCCGGAATACCGGCCGCTCGGGTTATTCTACTTCCGGGTTGCGGCCATAATACCGGCCGCTCGGGTTATTCTACTTCCGGGTTGTGGCCATAATACCGGCCGCTTGGGTTATTCTACTTCCGGGTTGCGGCCATAATACCGGCCGCTCGGGTTATTCTACTTCCGGGTTGCGGCCATAATACCGGCTGCTTGGGTTATTCTACTTCCGGTTAGTGGCCATAATACCGGCCGCTCGGGTTATTCTACTTCCGGTTAGCGGCCATAATACCGGCCGCACGGGTTCTAAGGGATAATGTTCTTACAATACTCCTCTTGTAGATTCCACGTTTAATTCGTTCACTTTTGACGAGGAAGGCTCCACCGTTGTCAGTGTCTAAGTATGCTTGCGATTCCTAAAGCAGAAAGTAATTTGACAAAAATACGAGTTATTTTCTTTGGAGGAATCCACCATTGATTTTCAAGCTAATTTTGCGTTGCTACTTGCTTCGCAACTGGGTTGCGTTGCAACTGATGAGTGGGCTCGATTGCCGTAGTGGATTCGCTAGACGTGATTTCGACCAATGGCGAAGATGTGGTCAATTTTCAGTCGGCGACCGGTATCAGTTCCTTGCGATCGTATTCAATCGCAGGTATAGAAGTTTTCAAAGCAAGTCGCAATGCACAAAATCAGCAGTGGATTCCTAGCTTTAATCTAACTTGGTTCTATTCGCCTGCCAAAGATATTTGAATCTGATTCAGACATCTTTGGCAGGCGAATAGAACCAAGTACAGTGGCCGAGGGAAAACAATAAATCAACCTGGTAGAATCTAAAAATAAAAAACACCCGCTGATATCTCTAAAGGCCGCCGTACACGATACATTTTTCTCCTACGAAATATTTTGCAGGAATTTATTTTACCGTGTATGACGGGAAACATCGTCCCATTTTTGTCGTATAGGAAAAAATCCACAAATAGGTTCTGTCCTATTTTTCTTGTACAATAAAATGGTATAGGAATTCCTATCGTGTACGCTGTGGTTGCAGATAATTGCAGATAATTTGTACAACTGACGCTTTGTGCCCCTTTGTCCGCATGTATAGGTCAATCCTACAAAAAAATATGACCCCGCGACGGGGTTCGTCCTGGGAAATAAACGGGTGTGTTTGGAGAGGAGTAGTTTCATGGTTAGGGATCCGCTTTATTAATCATTTACCCTCAAATTCATGAAGAGCATTTAGACTTTCTTAAACAGCAGCAAACGTCTGGTTTATTACACCTCCTTCAATCAGCCTCATAATGCCAATATGATTCATGGTATACGTTCACTGAGTCCTACTGTGTCTGTTTCAGCCACTGGGGTAGGTCACTGGCATTCTCAGACTGTCTGTCTTGTAGATGGCAGCACAGGTTCCACACTGCCGAGTTTGTCTTTTTTCATGAAAATCAGCACTTCTTTTAAAACCAAAATACCGTAAGGACACTCTCCTCGTATTGTACTGTACACATAGGCCGCTCTTCGTAGGCTTCAAGCCCTAACTACGGAGGAGATAGGGCACAAAATCCGGTCCACCCGAACTGTGTACAGTCATTACATAGATGTGAAGTTTTGATAGCAAGGTATAGCAGAAAACAGGTCAACTCAGATTTATAACATATCCAACATGGCTCCCCTCCACTATAATAAGATACTATGGTTTTACTCACCGAATCCTGAACTTCCAGTCTTTTCACTTTTCCATGTTCATCAGTCGTGTATACTGGAGCATTGAGATTTAAACTATCCCGCCGATTTAGAGTCAGAAATTTGCGGTCCCCGCCGCGGGTCATCAGCTGCAGGTTGAGCCCCTTAGGGTGCACCACGTTAACAGGTGTGAGATCACGAATCATCACCCGGTCATCCCCTAAAATCAGGTGAACTTGATTCAAGATGATGCATGGTAGACCAGGGGACACAGCAACCAGCGGAAATTGTTCATCTCCTGATGGAATATTTGGTTATAGTATGGGATGTGATTGATTTGAGAGATATGGTCAAGGGAATAACTCCCCTCCCCTCCCCCACCCACCCCCGGGATAGACCCAGAGGGTAAAGTCTGACCCAATCTAGCCGTGGAGCAATGGAATGTGGAAGATGGAAATGCGACATGTATTTGCGGTTTTAATAATCTGCCAAAGCAGTCCGCATGACTGGCGTCAATTATACAAGGAGCTGATAGGCTGTTCACAATCTCACAAGTGAAAGCTTTGGCAGATTATTAAAACCGCAAATACATGTCGCATTTCCATCTTCCGCATTCCATTGCTCCACGGCTAGATTGGGTCAGACTATAGCTACGGTTACACCTGTTGAAAATAACCGTGTTTTTCCAGACCCATGTCAAACCCGTGTGTACAAAACGCCCGGCGAGAGGTCACACTACTACATTCATTGTAGTTAGGTAGTACGGCGACAGGCGCGCTGCATTCACTGACTCTTCGGTCATTTCTGTAGTGGCACACATTGTTGGAGGCGGGAAAACTACATGTAGGTCGGTTAATGGCTGCGCCATCTGTAGCCGTGCTAAGAACTTACGAAAAACACGGGGATTTCGAAAAGCACGGCGAGCTTGCCGTGTTTCACAAACCCGTGTTTTTCAGACACGGGTTTCTTGAAGCCCGGCATTTCATAGGTGTGACCGCAAAAAACCGGGGATTTTATGTAGTGTACGGCTAGTGACAGTGTTATCTGAGACGAGGCTCGGGGCATTAAAAGTGACGTGGAAAACGGCTGAATATAAGTTAGACTCACCAATATGACGACCAAAAGTGGCCACGAACAGCGTACAGAGAATAACGACTTCCATGATTGACTATCCAAGAATTACTGGCCCGATTTCACAAAGGGCGTTCAGCTGAATCAGCGTTAACATTCATACTTATTCAGGTTAAGCTTTGTTTTTGCTGCCAGAACGGTGTTTGTTGGCGGCATTTACCCCCACCATAATCACACGCGTTTAACATTCCTGCATTTTTGCCCAGGACTACAAAAAATATTTCAACGTACATGTACAAGAGGCCTTGTTTAGTGTCACACTTGACGAATATCGTGCCTCATTTCGCCACTAGCGAAGGTGGAAGGCCGCCATATTGGATTTTGCCGGCGCGCATGTATAAGAAATAGTTCGGTCGGCCTAATCACAACCTGATCCTGGGGCCGCTGCTCGCGAATAAAGTAAATCTTTGTCTAGCTGCAGGAGGACAAAAGAAAAATTTGAACAACCTACAGGCCTTGTTTAGAGTCATCCAACTCTTTTCTTCGATCCTTCTGCGCGTAAACGCAGGAATGTTAACCGCGTGTGGTTATCCTGTGGGTAAACTCTGCCGATCAAGCAGCGTACAAGGTAGCAACACAATGGTATTCTAGGCCCTTAACCTGAATTTACTATGAATTTACACGCGTGTTGACCTAATCGCGCTCGAAAATACGGCCCTGAACGTAGTAGGAACGACTGGCTTTCTTTGAACGAGATTGCAAATGTCCTGAGCAGGTGATTATTGAAGGTAAATACTACTGCATCCTCAACTCAGAAGAGTCAATATCCTTCATAACTTGGTACATAATGCAGTATACAGTGTACATATTTGATTTGTAACAAACGAATGTAGCCAGTACATTCTTCCTTTTCAAGAATCTGCAACGTGAAATGGTGCAACCAGTGCCACGGGTCACACTGAAAAACGTTTTTAAAAAATGCAGATTGAAGAGACACACATATAAGGGACGGAGGTTTAGAAATCAAACCATAAACGTAAACGTTGACGACAACGTTATTTTTGCACTGGAAATGCAATATAAAATCTGGTTAATGTATAGTATGAAAAATAACGTTGTCGTAAAGTTTACGTTTATCGTTTGATTTCTAGGGAGGTTTCGAAATCAAACGTTAACGACAACTTTATTTTTGTACCGAAAATGAAAAATAACGTTGTCGTAAAGTTTTGGTTTATCGTTTGATTTCGAAACTTCCCCATTATCACATCTCAAACGCCTCGCAGATGAAAAAAACGACATTCCTTTACAATTTCCAGTTAAAAACATGTCCATATTTGTGTCGCTCGGAAAATGAGACCAAACGTACTGACATGACGCCAGGAAATAAAGACAGAAATAGAATCATCAGACTTTACAACAGACAGACAGACAATACTGAATTTGACAAATACAATGGTCCCAACGTGCCAACCTCAGAGTGACTGATGATTGGTTTTGTGGTGGAGGTTTACATTTGTCAATTGGTGTTGTCTGTCTATTGTGAGGTCCGAGTGATCCTGTCTCTATCTTTATCTCCTGGTGTCATGCCAGTACGTTTAGGCTCATGTTCCATGCGACTTTACAGTGATTTTGTGCTGGAGGGTCACATGTTTAGTTTACACTAACTGCGGCCTAAAGGGTAAATGTCGTCCTGGGTATATACAAAGATTACCCAGGATCTCAATCTTCACTAAAAAACACTACCCTGGGTGTACTTTCGGTAGCCGAACATCACCCAGCATCGTAGTATGACACCTGGATTCGAGATTGTCTCACCCGTGGTCAGTGACCGCCTGAAGAACGTCATGAACAGCTACACTCAACAAGTACCGCGGCGCGAGACCGCGAGATTCCACGGGATTTCTAAACAGGACTCGTTCCTAGGCACAGATTGCGGAAGCTGGGTGATGTTCGGCTACCGAAGCTACACCCAGGGTATTGTTTTTTTACTGACGACTGAGATCCTGGGTAATCTTTGTATATACCCAGGACGACATTTACCCTTTCAGCCTAACTGCGGAAGGTTTTTGGCCCATGGCTACATGTTCGTCCTTGATATAAATTACAATCTGCCATGAGCCGAGCTCAACTTCCAACAACACTATCATAAAGAATGAATTAAAAATCACTAATGATGATAGCTCGTATAACGACCATTCGAGCCTTCGTATATCCGACTGGAAAGTTTCTGATGGCTATGAACATGATTAAAACAAAAAGGCAACACCATGGAAATGTCAATGAGGTGATTAGGACCCAGACATATGCGTACAGGATTAACGATCGGTGTTATTTCTTGACGCTTGCTAGAAAAATGACGACCAGGAATCGATTTCAACTCGTTAAAAACAATGAAATGTACAACGTAAGTGGTGTCACTCTCCAGTTTTTCAGACGTGTCATTTGAAGGATTCAGGTGTTTGTTGTCACCGCGAGTTAACTGTATTTTGAGAGTTAAGGTGCTCCTCCATGTGAGAATTTTCTTGCGCGAGTTTAATTCATCTCAAATAGGTTTCTTTCACTAAAGAAGCCCACGATGGCGCAGCGCATTTAGCCAAACCCAATCGTTCGCGAATCGTTAGTATTAGGCCGAGTTTACAGCTAGGCACACGCGACACAAACACGCAGGCGACGATGGCTTCACAAAGGTTTCATCCCCACGAAACCATTGTTCGCCTGCGTGTTCGTGTCGCGTGTGCCTCGATGTAAACTCAGCCTTAGAGGTATACGGTATAGGGACACGCCGGTGAACAAAGGTTTCATGGTCATGAACCCTTTATTAGGCCATTTTTCTCCAGCGTGTCCGTATAGCGTACCTCTCTGTAAACCCGGCCTTATGCTGGGTTTACATCGAGGCACACGCGACCCTAACACGCAGGCGAACAAAGGTTTCATGGGGATGAATCCTTTGTGAAGCCATTGTTCGCCTGCGTGTTCGTGTCGCGTGTGCCTCGATGTAAACTCAGCCTTAAGCCAGCGAGAGCCAATCGTATTTGTCCCATTGGTTACGTAGAAGGACGAAGGTTGGGCTAAATGCGCTGCGGCCTTCGCGGGCGTCTTCAGTGAAAGAAACCTATTGGGCAATCCATGATTATTGGTTTCCTTACGGCTTACGCCCCTACACTAGCGACGACACCCATCGTAACGGCCGAGTTGCCAACAAAGAGCCAACTTAGAAGGACGCCTTTACGCCACCAGTCCTGAAGAATAAAGTGGAGATAGGCCTACCTTTTTTTTATTTCGGAATACGGTTGAAAAAAAATGGACATCGTTAGTGCTGCCCCCATGTTAACAGGCACAGTATCGCCTGATAGCCTGATAGCCTAGTGGTTATCACGTCCGCTTAGCAAGCGGCAGGTCCCGGGTTCGAATCCAGCCCGGGCCATTATGGGATTTCATTCCCGGCTCTTCACGTCCGTCGCATGGGACAGTAAGCCGTGGTGCCTTGTACTTTGTGTCTTTGCAAGGGCAAGTAAAATACCCCGTTCAAGTGAGGAACATGAGTAGCTTGAGATGGCCTCTTCCGTACTTACCAGGGCCAATAATGCTATAGCGTCGGCCCTGACGGAAAAATGAAACACAAAATACAAAATACAAATGTACAGTATCGCCTCTTGTGACCAGCGGGAAGATGGCGAATTGAAGTAACAGTCAAACCTTGTACCACCAAGTAAAATGTACTTTAGAGTGTAGCCATTACTTCAGTCAACGATACCCCCGCTGGTTCGCAGCGGCGATACAGTTAAATTGTCATCGGAGATCCGAGTGGCGCTAGACTAGAGTGCATCGAACGTCTCGACTTGACATCGATTGTCACTTTCTCTGAGAAGTTCGTGGATCCATCTTTTTTTATTCACAAACACCGACAAGTATAATCCCCCTAATTAGTTGGGGTAGTTTTGGAAGCATCCTGATCTTAAATACCATTCGAGTTCCATTAGACGTCTTCAGGTTATTTGCCGTTGTAATGTTTCAAAGACCGTCTAACGCTAACAGGCTTTGTCAACTGGCTCCCTTGCTGATTTTCGACATCACTCGGAATGAGACCAAATGAGACGAAACCAATACACTTCTTGTATAACACCAGTTGTATTGTCATCAATCTCTTTGAAAAAAAGCTATTTTAAAGGCCCTTTTGCTGACGATCCCAAACTTGCCAATACATACAAGTAAGTGCTGCACGCTACACGGGGAGCCGGTTAACAGGGAGGTTTCGCAAGCGCCCGGTTAGGCCATACATAAACGTCGTCGTAGGGCCTAATCGGGCGCTTTCGAAACCTCCCTAATGGCTTCACGGTCGAGAACCATTATTTGTGAAGGCCTATGGGGCCGTATGCACCAACGAAGATTATCTTAGTGGTATCGAGGTTGAGCCACAGCAGTTGTTGGTGGTGCAACCGGGCCAAAACTTTGAGCATAGCTGGTGCAAGCGGGCCAAAGTCTCCAAAACGCCAATGCAAATGCCAAAGTCGATTTGTTCGATACCACGAAAAAAAACAACGAACAAAAGACCAGACGAATTCTCTATTGTTAACAGGCGTGTCCTTGTGGATTATGGTACCTTTATATGTATTCGCGTGTTCATAGCTTCATACCTTTATGTATTCGCAGCCAGGGGAACAATTCCCTATACTTGTACATGTAGTATGAACAACGCACTTCTAATCTACCCTCGCTCAACGAAGCGTCGTCGAAGAGCGAAGTGACCGTAGGCCTGATACGGTACATGTATATCAAGATGGCTATAAAGTGACCACATCTTGATACAGTATATCAAGATGGCTATATTAAGTGACCACATCTTGATATAGTATATCATGATGGCTATAAAGTGACCAAATCTTGATACAGTATATCAAGATGGCTATAAAGTGACCACATCTTGATACAACAGTATATCAAGATGGTTATAAAGTGACCACATCTCGATACAGTCTATCAAGATGGCTACATGTATAAAGTGACCACATCTTGATACATTATATCAAGATGGTTATAAAGTGACCACATCTCGATACAGTATATCAAGATGGCTATAAAGTGACCACATCTTGATATAGCATATCAAGATGGCTAAAGTGACCACATCTTGATATAGTATATCAAGATGGCTATAAAGTGACCACATCTTGATACAGTATATCAAGATGGCTATAAAGTGACCAACTCTTGATATAGTATATCAAGATGGCTATAAAGTGACCACATCTTGATATAGTATCAAGATGGCTATAAAGTGACCACATCTTGATATAGTATATCAAGATGGCTATAAAGTGACCAATAAACGTTCTGTTTCAGTGAATGTAAATTTCCAATGTACGTTTGTCATCACTCGGCTGAATATCGAGGAATCGTGGTGTTGACTTATCGAATTCCCGTAACCAACCAAGGAAACAAGGACCTTAATGGAATGGACTGATTGTAAAGTTGTTCAAGGTCTTTCAATTGAATAAATTGCCCGGGGGATTAGGAGCTCAATGAAATCTGCGGCTGAAGTCTAATGCTACCAAACAGATATCGTTTGAGACGAAGCAGGGATCATCGCGGAAATAAGATGGCGTCGTAATGCTAACAAAAGAAAAACAACCTTCGCCTCTCCTTACGCAATGGTTAAAAACAAAACCAGCTAAACAAGTGGACCAAAAAATATTGAGCTATGATGTATCATTCATTCACTCTGTAAAAACAACACCGCCCTCTGGGGATGCCATGTACGTTTCCGTTGTCTTCCACTTCATTTCGTGCGGATTCGTTGATTTCCGGAGGGCTGGGATCGCTTTCTCAGGCAGATGGTTGAACAGTATCGTGGCTCCGACATGAAGAAATTTGACGTGTTTCACCTCAAAAAGTAGCTGGGGCAAGATTTGTGTTTTGTATCGGGTTGTGCGTGTTGATGAATATTTTCCGAATTGGTCACAAAAATGGCGTCAGTTAATTTGTATAACGCCCACGGCAGGTGTGATAGGAATGGAAATCCCAGGAATGAAAGTCCAAGTTGCAATATTCAGCTGCTGTAAGAGTATATTCATGGTTTTTAGCCATATGCATATATCCTAATCCCTCGTCGTCGAACAATAAAACCGGTGTGACAGGAATCAACGTCCTAGGAATACAAGTCCGCCAAACAATAGCCCGCTAATATATAATGTTATATTCGAATGGTCATGGTCTCTATAGCCATATATTCTAATCCCTGGCTGAACAATAAGACCGGACTTTGATTCCAGGGGGACTTTGATCCCTGTCACACCGGACTTAGTTTTCAGACGGACTGAGATTCCTGTCGCACCTGACCTGTTTATGTACTGAAACGACCCCTTCTTGAACCCTACAAAAATCGACAGCCCTTTTTCGTCCCCTCGTCCTCAGCATGCCACGTGACCATCGCATGTTGCAGACGACATCTCCTTGTAAATCACCGTCTAGTTTTTAATACAAATGCATCGACTCGAAAACAATACCCTGTCACCTATCTTATTAACAAAAGAAAATGTGACATATTTTACCGGTTCTTTTCCAAAGGACGGATACATTTCGCATGGGAACTCGACGATTGTCGCATCAACGTATCATCTTCGAAAAAACTCAAAAAGTTTTCTTTTGAAATGATGAGCAGGTCAGAGGAAAAACGTGTCTTGGCTGACCTTTTGATGTGACGCCTTGCTGTCTTAGCTAAACATGAGACCTTTGCAAACGTCTCTAAGGTACAAACATACTGGATTTCCGTGATTTGTCGATAAACTGACGGAAAGGTGCTGGTTTGCTTCAAAACACTTGTCGGTGACGCAGCCCTCTTCCTAGTCTCGCTTGGCCAGTCGCTACGGGCTCACCCCTTCAGTAAATCACACTCCGCGTCTGGCTCTGACAATATGGCGAATGGTCCAAGGTTGTCTGAGCGAAGTATACCCCTGGGGACGAGGTTGGGTTTTTCCTGGAAGTAATTTCCGCGGGAATTATGAGTGACAAAGCGTGGTGATTGGCTGGAGTCCAGTGGAGTGCCATCTAGTGGTGTTCACGGCTTTTGAGCCCCAAAAGTGCCAGTGTGCAGAAGAGCGGGACGTCGGATACACACTGGGGCCGAGTGTACCCTCTTCCATCTTCAATGTCGTCAAACGGCCGCCGTGATGCTGGGACCTTATCGTCGGACGCTGACCGTATCGAATTCGATGACTAGGCCATGCAAGACACCCAATGTACGCCGGCAGAGGCAAGGACAATACTCTACTTCCAAGCACTTCTCGGTGACGCTGCCCTCTTCCATCCTCCTGTCGTCAAACTGCCACCATGATGTTGGGACCTTATCGTCGGACGCTGACCGTATCGAATTCGATGACTAGGCCATGCAAGACATCCAATGTACGTCGGCAGAGGCAAGGACAACACTCTACTTCCAAGCACTTCTCGGTGACGCTGCCCTCATCCATCCTCAGTGTCGTCTCACTGCCGCGATGATGTTGGGACCTGATCGTCGGGTCTGACTGTCTCGAATTCGATGACTAGGCCACGCAAGACACCCAATGTACGCAGGCAGAGGCAAGGACACAATACTCTGCAACTCGAACTCTGGTTAACAGGTCGCGATCGAAAGCCGCGATGGAGCCTGCTACGTGATATTCGATTCTGACACATGTCTATAATCCCCCGTAAACATGGTCGATACTACTGCGGTAAAACTCGTTACACTTTCCATTGAGTGGAACCAGGGCTATTGGACCTTTGCGTAATTGAATGTGGGTAACGGTATTGGTGGCATGACCGCTGTCCATGCTAGAGCACGTCAAGATATACGGCTTATTGGATTTTGCGCAACGGTTACGGCGCAAGGAGAAATGGCCATCGAGGGAGGTGTCGTTAAGGCGCTGCTCCACTTGACAGTTTGTTCGCAGAAGTTCAATGGGCAACTGAACTGCGAGCAGTTGTTTGTGTCATTTGGTCCCAGCGTAAAGGCGCTGCTCCACTTGACAGTTTTCTCGCAGAAGTTGGCTCACAATGGGCAATTCACCATTGTTTGTGTCCTGTCGGCGTACGCTGGGACCAATGATACAAACAATGCTCGCAGTTGAGTTGCCCATTGTGAGCCAACTTCTGCGAAAAAAACTGTCACGTGGAGGAGCGCCTTAAGCCGACAGGACACAAACAATGGTGAATTGTCCATTGTGAGCCAACTTCTGCGAGAAAGCTGTCAAGTGGAGCAGCGCCTTTATTCAAGGCTATGTGGCCAAAAGCCAATGGGAATAAAGCATGGCGCACACGAGCGATTTTTTGAGCGATTTTCTGGGCGACTAGCCTTGCGACTACAGGAGCGACTGAACATATTTTTAGTTTTTTTAGTTTTTTTTTGACTCGTTTGCGACAAATGCTTCACTGGGACATCAGTGATGTCGCGGATGACATCACTGATCGACCTCAAAGGTAATTATCGCATGCGACCTAGTAGTCGCATCGGTAGTCGCCCCCATTTTAGTCGCTCGTGTGCGCCATGCTTAAGTTGATGGTTTGGCACGGCGGTTTACGAAGGACAGGAGCATGGTTTTTGATGTAAAAATGGCTCGGTTTCAGTGGAAAAGACAGGTAGAAGGGAAATCAGCTCGATTTAATAGATTTGCACCGACGCCCACACTGACAAAACTGACCAGCATTTACCCCCGTCACTTGGCTAATGAACGACGTGATCGATTCCTAAGGGTGATCGCTAAACCCATTAATGATTTGTAGCCGATCTAGGAAGTATCATTATACATGGAAGATGAATGGATTTCTGATAGAATTCATACCGTCCACTCATTATAAGTTTATCGGCGATATGGGAAATCAATGAGACTGTATCACTTGTCGGTTCATGTGTCGGTATGTTGTCATCTGCCCGTGTTCTGGTACTAGGGTACGGTAGGTTTGGCCTCCGCCCCTGCTCGGTCACTAGGGTACAGAAGGCTTGACATCCGCCCTGCTCTGTCACTAGGATACGGTGTTGGCCTCCGACCCTGCTCTGGTCACTAGGGAACGGTAGGCTTGGCCTCCGACCCTGCTCTGGTCATTATGGAAGGGTGGGTTTAGCCTCCGCCCCTGTTCTGGTCACTAGGGTATGGTGTTGGCCTCCGCCCCTGCTCTGGTCACTAGGGAACGGTATGTTAGTCTCCGCCTCTGCGCTGGTCAGTAGGGAACGGTAGGTTTGGCCTCCGCCCCTGCTCTGGTCACTATGGTACGGTATGTTGGCCCCCGCACCTGCTCTGGTCACCAGGGAACGGTATATTGGCCTCCGCCTCTGCTCTGGTCACTAGGGAACGGTAGGGTTGGCCTCCACCCCGCCTGCTCTGGTCACCAGGCTTGGCCTCAGTCCAAGCTCTGGTCACTAGGGTACGTTGTCATTCGCCCCTCCTCTGGTTATATTACAGTGGTACGACAGGCTTGGCCTCCGTCCTTGCTCTGGTCACTTGGGTCCGTTGTCTTCAACGCTCTGGTCACAAGGATACGGTAAGCTTGTCCTCCGTCCCAGCTGTGGTAACAGGGGTGCGTTGTCTTCTATCCCGCTCTTGTCACTGGGGTTGGCTTCTGGCGGCCCCAAGTGTGTCCGTAGTAGACAGTGTCCATTGTAGACACGCCAGTGTTACTGGTCCACATGACTTGGTACCATGGCGACACTTACTATTGCGTGACCTTATAACTCGAGTAAATAATCGACTCGTCAAGCAGTGTAAACCCCATGGCATGTTCAGTCAGTCATGCGCAGTGAATCAAAGTTGAAAGACTGTGACGACATTACACGGTGGTTGAGTTCAATTTCTGTGCTGTAATTGAATCTGAAAGATGGATGAGTTAGCGAGGAGTCTGCGCGTAGATGCTGCCATATTTTGATTATAAGATTTAAGGAGTTTAACAACTTTTTAAGTCGAAATTGACTGATTGGATTAGCGTATCTTTCGAGACGAGTTGTTCCAAATCTGAGCTGTCTCGACAGGTTTCTCAGCGTGTCAGAGTGGCGCAGTGGAAGCAGATTCGACTGCCACCTCTCGTTTGGTGGTACGATTCCCGGTGTAACCTTTTTCAGTGCAGCCATTTTTCTGTGTGACTCCCATTGTTCGGAACACACTGAGAAACGGACTCGCTTTTCTCTCTTAGGGCCGTATGCACCAAGCGAAGATTATCTTGAACTCAGGTTGAGCCACAACTTTTCCATTGTCACATTATGCCCTGGCAAGCCTGAACAATTGAAAAGTTGTGGCTCAATCTGAGTTCAAGATACATGTAATCTTCGTTTGGTGCATGCGGCCCTCAGTGTGTGTGTGGCCGCTTAATTCCGTCAATCTATTGTATTTAATGTCACACTGGCACACGAGCCACACTGTAAAACGTTCGGCCGCTTTGTAGGCCTTTCGTGAGAGCGCTTGAATTCTCAGGGTTCCGATTTCCCCTTGTAAAGCCTAGTTTATACTTCGACGCACGACCATCGGCGTCCGACGCGCGATCAAAATCTGGACGCCGACCTAATGAAGTAGGCTTATGTCGGCGTACAGATTTTGATCGTGCGTCGGACGCCGATGGTCTTGCGTCGAAGTATAAACTAGGCTTAAGGCCTACACCATTCAGTAGGAGCGGACCAATACAAAGTACGAATTCTCTTGATTGGTGCTCAGTTACCCGTGAATGAGTCAGCTCGGTATTGAATTGGGCCGTATGACACCTATTGGTCAACTGAACGACAGCTCCTATTACCCTTCAATGGTAAAGGGTGGCATCTCCACCTAGTAATTTAGAATCAGTGGGAGCATGGCTGCTAAAAGTAATAGCTTAAATGTACACAACATTATACTTGATAATGCACGATGGCGATATTATTTTATTATTTCAATCGAACACAGTCCCTCCAATCTCAAGAGGAAAAGACTGCCTTTTACCAATAAAAGGTGTAGTGCATGCATTATGTACAATGGTTCTGTGCATAAAAACAAGTAGCTTTTTCTTCCTTTCCTGTACAAATGCATTTAGAGGATCCAGAACAAAACCAAAAATAGATTCGCTCGCTAATATCTATTTTTGACAAAACTGAAGTACATGTAAAAGCATTGGCTTGACTTTCTTCATGTCATAAAACCTCTCCACGTGTGAAATGCGCATTGTACAGGAAGTTGTATCAGGCTCATGACGTCATCAAGATGTCAATTAGAGAATGAAAATGGCTGATAATTTGATGTGAGTACACCAAATGTCACGTCTGAGCCAAGGACGTGATACTTTCCTCTTCATAACACGTGTGTAGAACTGGTTACAAGGACCGTACAGTGAGATTTCTCAGTAATTAGGTCACGTGATATTGACATTTTGAACCCTTTTTGCAATGTAATCGGATTCCAGCCAGGGTTGGTTTTGAGAATGCCATCAGGTTAACACCGTCGAAGAAGTGTTGTCTGATGTGTGATAGTGCCCGCCGTACAATGGAAAATATTTCATACCGAGTTTTTTTTAATATTCGGGCGGAACTATGGAGGTGGTGTGGGCGAAGACTTGAATATTCTCTTTTTTTATTTGATATACATTATACCAAGAATATATCGGGTGTCCCAGAAAAAACGTCCCACTTTTCAAGCTACAATACATGTATCTCCTGAGGTGTTGGACCGAATGCAATAAAAATGCACCAAAATAAAGCTTTTCATACGATAAAGAACTAGTGCATGAATTTCATTTCCATATCCTTCTTGGGTTCGGAATAATGTCCGGTAGAAAAATACAAGTCCAGGTATGGTATCATAGATGCAAACTCAGTGGTACTATTCAAAAAGGAATTAAACTGTTATATCTCCTGATGTATCAAACCGTTACCCGCGCTCTGAAACTGCTTCGGATGATGCTATCCTCAAAGTATTACTAATAGACGGCGTTAGCTGTCGATTCGGGAAATCCCCGCTGGAAATCTGCCGCGAGTATGAGCATACAGGGTAGTTAGCCAATCAGAAAGTGTGTTACGGCGGCGTCGGTTAAACGTGTGATGATGGCTTATTGGATCCCTCGTCAAACAGCTCCGTCTATTGATGATCCTTCGCCTTTGGCGTCAATCATGCCAGTGTTAATGGGGCTGAAAGGGTAAATGTCGTCCTGGGTATATACAAAGATTACCCAGGATCTCAGTTTTCACTAAAACAATACCCTGGGTGTAGTTTCGTTAGACGAACATCACCCAGGTTCCGCAGTCTGTGCCTAGGAACGAGTCCTATTTAGCAATCCCGTGGAATCTTGCGGTCTCGCGCCGCGGTACTTGTTGAGTGTAGCTGTTTATGACACTCTTCAGGCAGTCACGTGACCACGGGCGAGACAACCTCGAATCCAGGTGTCATACTACGATGCTTGGTGATGTTCGGCTAGGGTAATGTTTTTGTGAAGATTGAGATCCGTGGTAATCTTTGTATATACCCAGGACGACATTTACCCTTTCAGCGTTAATGGGTCATACCAGCTGAACACTGGGAACGAGTGTAATACCTGCTATGACACCAGAAAAATATGAAATGAATGCATGATACGTTGGACAATATCAAAACGACGATGATCATGAAGAAACAACCTTGAATTTCTTCCATCGGTGGATTATATTCCGCGACCTTCCACTTCCAAAATGTCAATACATTTATCAACAAACGCTATACCATTTGCAGATTCTTAATGGCATCGTAAATATTTAATGCCAGGATTAAAACAGATGTCGCTTCCATTGACGTCCCGTTGCCATTATGAATAAAGTAATAAAGGAAAATTTTATCACCTTGGACATTTTTCTTCGCTGCACACCATTAGGTGTTTACTTAATCCATAGCTTTCATAATCAATCAACAACCTTCGGTTTAATTTTCACTTCGCTGTATATTATTGTGAAATATTTAAGGTTTGGAGTTTTGGCTTTTTCCCATGAACTGACAATATCAGTGGTGCATTGAACCCATTTCATGTACTATATAGCACGGCTTAACCTAACCCGCCGGCCATTCCTTTGTGGCTTAGTGGTTGGCCCGTGGGCCTCTGAGCTAAATGTTGACTGCACGTCGTTACACTTGTTTATCATCAAACTGGCAGCTGACGTGAGGTCTGCTGTTTTTAGGTCTTTCCTTGCTTGTCATCAAACTGGTAGCTGACATGAGGTTAGCTTTTTGGAGATCTTTCATTGCTTGTCATCAAACTGGTAGCTGACATGAGGTTAGCTTTTTGGAGGTCTTTCCTTGCTTGTCGTCACACATGAGAGTTCCTGGTTTTGGAGGCTTTCATGCAATGCGTAATAAAATTGGCATCTGATGCAAGGTTTCTAGCTGCATCTGTCGTTTTTCCTGGCTTATCAAACTGGTCGGCGAATGGATGATACGAGCGACATCTCTCAGCTAGAATGAAAATCAAGTCCTTACATTTTAGGCACTTCATTTTAAACACATAAGTGACGCGATGTTTAGGCGCTGGAATTTGAATATTTCCCCATTCAATGTCGACGCTTTTCGAAGAAAGACACATTTGCGAGCCCTCTGTCATCACACCAACCATTATGGAACATTTTAGAGTCACAAATTGCGTCTTTTTACCGCGGTGTTTTGTAACACAATTTGCTATGAACCCATTCACCGCCTAATGCATTTCCTCACACGACAAACCTGGCTAATGGGGTAGGCCATGTTTCCCGCCGTGATCAGTCTGTAACTGTTTGATTAAGTCAAAAACGCTTATTTTGCAAATGTGGTGAGTAGGCCAATAAAGAACGACCCCTATTTGCTGAAGGCTACATAGAGTAAATTCTCATTGATTGAAGACACCTTATCGGGAGTGGCTGGTGTTGACCCTATTTAGAGGTATCCTGATAACAGAGGTCAAAATGAAAAGACTTGGACCAATATTGAACTGAACTTGTGTGTCCCTAAACGTGAGGTGTCCCCTTGGCAGAGGCGCTCTGCAAAGGGAGATTCCACTCATCCGACATCAGATGTTTCCCATCGGCAGCAACGTGCCACAGAATCGCTAAAGGGCCTGTCACACTGAAGTAGTTCTCAAAACGTCCTGCCCCTTCCTAAAAAAATCGTAAAACGGGCTAGAACGTGTAACGTTGGCCAAATTAATGCCTCGAAGTTCTGGAGCACCCTTCCCGTCCGAGCCCGTCCATGAAGTTCGTAAAAAGACTGTAAAAAAGTTTGCCACCACGTCCACTCTGATCGTACACAGTTTGAGCCCGTTCGACAACATTTTCAAGAACGTACTGAAAACTAGCTCAGTGTGATGGGGGCATAATACCCCCATCACACTGAAGTCGTTCTCAAAACGTCCTGCCCCGTCCTAAAAAAATCGTAAAACGGGCTAGAACGTGTACCCTTGGCCAAATAATGCTTCGNTAAAAAGTTGCCACTACGTCCAGTCCATTCGCACACAGTTTGAGCCCATTCGGCAACATTTTCAAGAACGTACTGAGAACTAGCTCAGTGTGATTGGGGCATCAGGTGGCCGTTGATGGCAATGAGCAATAAAGTTGTCTCCTGTACAGCGCGCTTTGAGAAGCGGACAATCCTTAGACGTGACCTGGTCATATCTGTACATATCTTCCGGTTCGACTGTCAGGATCAATGGTATCATACTATCTCACGTAAGACCGAAGTCGAAGTACTGCTCAGAGCAATGAATGGGCACTGTACTGTACTAGCAAATCGTGCCTTTTATGATGCAGATTACGGCCAGTCGCTTGTGGAGATATGACTGCATGTGTTCGTGAATGTGCGATGTCCTAATGGGAAGTGCTTCACATCCATTCATTAACCCTGTCTGGAAACTCAGCTCAATACTAGTATGTGCATCACTTGATCTTTTCATACCAGAGGAGAGTGCCAAGTGTTGAGTCGACCGAGGGTCAAACTCACGCCTCTGGGACATGGGTCCGACGCCACTCAAAGCACTGTGCCATATACTGCACCAATAACAACCTTAAAGGGGAACTGACCACTTTGCCAACCAAACTGGGCTACCTACACCTCAAACTGCCTTATGATATCACTTCAGGACTCACAATAGTTTGATTCGAAAATCTCCACCCATTTCCGAAATAAACACCAAAATGTAATTTTCGAATTCAAATTTCCCGCTCAATTAGTGATGTCATTCAGAGAACCATTACAATATAGTGACCATTGCAAAATGTGCTACATGTATATCTATCTAAGACAGCTGGACAGAATATATTTCTAATGTCAACCACGTTGCTTTTATTGAGAATCAATAAGTCAGCCATGTGGGGATCTTTACACCTGAAATTCAGGTAAAAATTCAGAAATAATTGAAAACACCATATTTAGAGATTTCGATATCTTAGTCAATCACGACAGTTTGTTGAATAATAATATCCTTCCTGAGACAGTTAGTGATTACTTCGGACTTTTTCCTCCTAAATCAACACATTGAGTCAGAAAGTGCGCTTGACAGGCTCTCCAGGATAAAGATTTAGTAACAGTTTACAATGGGACTATAGAAATGGTTCTAGGAATGACGTCACTATTTGAGCGGGAAATTTGAATTCTGAGCAGTACATTTTTGTGTGTAGTTTGAAAATGAGTTGAGATTTTCTCACCAAATTTTTGCCAGCCATAGAATGGTGTCAAACCCATTTGGTACAGCAAAAATAGACGTTATATTTGAAGGGGTCTGTTCCTCTTTAACAACCTTGGTGCCTTATGCGAGGGTCCGTGGGTTCGATTCTGGTGGGAAGCAATGTCTTTCACCTTGGGAACCCGATTCCTATTTCATAATAACAACCAATGGTAAAGTCATTGGCTAGTATTCATAAAAGTTAGCAAAAAATGTTTTTATTACTTTTAAGATTTGCACAGCAATGTCCAATGTAAATGTATATATTACAAGTCTTGAAGTAAAAGCATTTGCTAGCTTTTATAAATATCAGCCACACTTGTAATCTGAGGGAGCATGGTTGACTGAAGGAATAGCTCGATGTTTACAACCAAGTGGAATAATGTTGAGTGTAGCTGTTACTTTAACCAAACATGCCCCCACTTATCACTATGAAGATATTGGCCCGTATTCTAGAACGTTCCTTAACGTTAAGGTCGACCTTAAGTCTATTGTAAAACCATCGAGAACAATAGATTTAAGGCGGACCTTAATGTTAAGGAACGTTCTAGAATACGGCCCATTGCTTTTTGTCATTCACGGGCAGAGTTCTTCAGTTACTGGCCAAATACTATAACAAACACTGATGAATCCTCCATGCACGATCATGTCAGGGCGACATTACCTCGTCAACTACCTATAAAGACGCTCAGGGTGATATCAACCAGACGTCTTGCATAATATACTCTGGTAATATATTTACCCTCACGTCTGTCCTCGGTCTTAAAATACTATCAATATTATGTTACACATGGTTGGCTATTGTGTCGTGGGTTCTTTGCCAGATCGATCGGAAGCTTAGCGGCGTGGTTTCCCTTGTGCAAACTCACCGTGACTTTTGTTACCATTAGAAAGAGAAGACTGGGGAATATATCAGGGGTTCACAGACTGAAGTCTGCCGTGGATTAGGTGTCCAGTGTGATTTTCCCGTTGCTGTTTAAGGCTCTGGGGCCGGAGATGATGAACTGGTAACATCTTTACGGCAGCACAGCCAGCGAAGTGCTCATTGTGAAGTCCCCAAACCACAGCCTCGAACATTCTTCGATATTCCTTCTCAGATTCAAATGAACATTCCTGGGCCCATATTCATAAAACTACTTCAGGCCCGTATACACAGCTCACGCTTTAGCCGTAATTTGGAAAAGTGTAACTTTAGCTGTACTTTGCTAATGCACAAGACTCCACTTTCACGAAAGTGAAACTTTCATTGAGAACTACATGTACATGTACTTCAGTGTGACAGACCTTTTTTAATCGTAAAAAGGGCAAGAACGTATAACCCTTGGCCAAATAATGCCTCGATGTTCTGAAGCACCCTTCCTGTCCATGAAGTTCGTAAAAAGACTGCAAAAGATTTGCCACTAAGTCCACTCCGTTCGCACACAGTTTGAGTCCGTTCGGCAACATTTTCAAGAAGTACTGATCGAGAACTAGCTCAGTGTGATGGGGGCATTAAGGGCCTGTCACACTGAAGTCGTTCTCAAAACGTCCTGCCCCGTCCTAAAAAAATCGGGCTAGAACGTGTAACCCTTGGCCACATAATGCCACGATGTTCTGGAGCACCCTTCCCGTCCATGAAGTTCGTAAAAAGACTGTAAAAAGTTGCCACTACGTCCAGTCCATTCGCACACAGTTTGAGCCCATTCGGCAACATTTTCAAGAACGTACTGAGAACTAGCTCAGTGTGATTGGGGCATCAGGTGGCCGTTGATGGCAATGAGCAATAAAGTTGTCTCCTGTACAGCGCGCTTTGAGAAGCGGACAATCCTTAGACGTGACCTGGTCATATCTGTACATATCTTCCGGTTCGACTGTCAGGATCAATGGTATCATACTATCTCACGTAAGACCGAAGTCAAAGTACTGCTCAGAGCAATGAATGGGCACTGTACTAGCAAATCGTGCCTTTTATGATGCAGATTACGGCCAGTCGCTTGTGGAGATATGGCTGCATGTGTTCGTGAATGTGCGATGTCCTAATGGGAAGTGCTTGACATCCATTCATTAACCCTGTCTGGAAACTCAGCTCAATACTAGTATGTGCATCACTTGATCTTTTCATACCAGAGGAGAGTGCCAAGTGTTGAGTCGACCGAGGGTCAAACTCACGCCTCTGGGACATGGGTCCGACGCCACTCAAAGCACTGTGCCATATACTGCACCAACAACAACCAGTGTGGTAAAGTCATTGACTAGTATTCATAAAAGTTAGCAAAAAAATGTTTTTACTTAAGATTTGCACAGCAGTGTCCAATGTAAATGTATTACAAGTCTTGATAAGTAAAAGCATTTGCTAGCTTTTATAAATATCAGCCACACTTGTAATCTGAGGGAGCATGGTTGACTGAAGGAATAGCTCGATGTTTACAACCAAGTGGAATAGTGTTGAGTGTAGCTGTTACTTTAACCAAACATGCCCCCACTTATCGCTATGAAGATATTGCTTTTTGCCATTCACGGGCAGAGTTCTTCAGTTACTGGCCAAATACTATTAACAAACACTGATGAATCCTCCATGCACGATCATGTCAGGGCGACATTACCTCGTCAATTACCTATAAAGACGCTCAGGGTGATATCAACCAGACGTCTTGCATAATATACTCTGGTAATATATTTACCCTCACGTCTGTCCTCGGTCTTAAAATACTATCAATATTATGTTACACATGGTTGGCTATTGTGTCGTGGGTTCTTTGCCAGATCGATCGGAAGCTTAGCGGCATGGTTTCCCTTGTGCAAACTGTCCGTGACTTTGGTTACCATTAGAAAGAGAAGACGAATATCAGGAGTTCGCAGACTGAAGTCTGCCGTGGATTAGGTGTTCAGTGTGATTTTCCCGTTGCTGTTTAAGGCTCTGGGGCCGGAGATGATGAACTGGTAACATCTTTACGGCACCGCAGCGAGCGAAGTGCTCATATTGTGAAGTGCCCATGCCGTGCAATGGGATCCTAGCTACAATAGAGGGCAGCACACCGAAACCCGGTCCTATACAATGGACGCCTTTTGTGTGGGAAATTGATCAGGACCGGGATGTCAGATGCATTTAGTTTTAACCACTAGTGACACCTATTGAGGCAGTGGGCTAGGGTCCCCAATAAAGCAGAGCCTCGAAGCATAGATATTCCTTCAGATTCAAATGAATTTTCCTGGGCCCATATTCATAAAACTATACTTCAGTAGGCCTGTATGCACAGCCCACACTTTAGCCGTACTTTGGAAAAGTGTAACTTTAGCTGTACTTTGCTAATGCACAAGACTCCACTTTCGTGAAAGTAACACTTTCAAAGCCCCAAATGAAAGTGACTGCTAAGTCAGGTCTGGAGGTCCCTTTAGCCGCACTTTCAGCTGATAATTGGGAGTTTTCGCAAAGCCCCCGAAACGCCAACGCGAACGCCCAATCCCATTGTTCGATGCCACGAAGAGAGCACCGAACAAAAGGACAGACGTTTGCATTGGCGTTTCGGGGGCTTTGCGAAAACTCGCTAGTGGCACATATACGCGTTCAAATACTTCAAAGCACATGTACCATGGATTTTTGGATAATCTTCACAATTTTGACGAACTTCAGTGTGTCAAAGGGGTTGGGCATTTTATTAGAGATCGGGCCACCCCAGAAGAACAGTTTGTATACAGGTACCGTTTTTAACCAGGTTTTCGAAGAAAGTCCTGGTTATTAAATTACCGAAAGTGGCGGGCGTTCGGGCGTCCGGGCGGTCGGGCGGTCGGGCGTCCGGGCGTCTTGTCCGACTGATAACTTAAAAACGGCTTGAGATTTTCTTTTGAAATTTTTGGGACATGTTGCTTGTAAGTAGACGTTGTTTCCTTTCGATATTCAGCGTCATTCGATTCAAGGTTTGGCCAATAGGGGGCTAAATGTGAAAACAGGAAAAGTGCTATTTCTCCTGAATGAATGGACGGAACGTCACCAAATTTTTATCATTGGTATATCTAATGACGATACATAACATAATACCCGGGTTTTTGATTGGACATACTTTTCAAGGTCACAGAGGTCAAAGTTCGGCAAAAGTTACGAACTTGGGACATTTCGTCGTTATTTCAGCTACCAACTTCGTACCTTGCATATATGTGTACAAGAGGGACACCTTCTGAAATACCTAGTTTCAGGCCGATCGGACATCCAATATGGCCGCCAGGCAGCATTACCCAAAAATCATCGAAGTGTCATAACATGGGAACGACTTGACCCAGAACTGCGCCTTCCAAATATCATGAACTAACCACAGACACCTAACAATGCCTCGTCATTTCAGCCTCTACCTCATTTTATTCACGCCGCCACTTCGAAAACCTGGTTATTCGCCACGCCCAGCGTGCGCCTTGTTATCAGCAAAAATCAGGCTGACGATAACGCAAAAGATTCAAGAATCATTTGATCATTCATGTGGTGCAGATAGAAACCTTCAGACAACAAAAACAGTGATCGATGAGACTGCCAGGTCCAGTGATAGTAGTTTGCTGGACAACACAACAGCATCCTGAAGACAAAAATATGTAGAAAAAATAATAACGAACCCTGCATTTTTCTGCAATATTTTATCATTTTATTCAAACTAAAATATTTTGAAAGTAACAGATTGATCTCTTCGTCCTGAATGTGAATCTGCCCGGTTTTTAGAGTCATGGTCATGGTCCTCCTCGACACACAGTTTAATTACAATGGAAATCTTCCGTTACTTCATTTAAATCCTCGAAATATTACACAACACAGCTTATGGAACTTATTACCCACGCTTGAAATCAAACTTTTTAAGGTAAGGCTAAAGTGCCGTCGCAGAATTCCAAGCTGAACTCTCCGAAAGTTATAGGCTACTTTAGCCTCACTCTACAAAGTGCGACTTTTCTAAAAAGTGGAACTTTCGAAAAGTGTGGGCTGTGCATACGGGTCTGCTTTGTTCAACACCAAAAGACATTTTGACTTAAGTATGTTCATGAATATGGACTCAGGAACGCGGCCGCATGAAGTGCCGGGGTGGGGTGGCCGTGTGGACAATTCTTTTGTTAAAATCTAAGTTGGGTAATTCTTGTTTTCCACAGCAATGCTCCGCAATCCCTCCTGGAACAACAGAAGCAACACTTTTCAAGGTGGACATTCTTTACTTTCACTGCATCCCCGAGTTATTCCAGGCTACCTTTTTCACTCAATAAGCCCAGAGCCCTAGGCTTCTTTAATCTACGTATTTTTTAGCCAATATCAGTTTACCTAATTGACATATCCCTTGTTTTTGTATAACTGTGCATTCTTTGCCGACATTTTTTTACATCAGTTTCCAATACAGCGGAGAAAATATCATGATGTCTTTAAGACAAAGAAGCAGGTGTTTACTATCCTGTCGGGGAGTTACCAATCTCCTAGAATGTTTACCTTCCGGAAAAAAAGGAGAGCTTCCCTGTCATGGATGTGGGATAGATGTTCTTTTACTAACAAGAGTTACAGTAGCTCGGGGGATGTGAGGAGACCAAACCAAATATGGGTATACACTTGATGAAATGTCTGCGGGTAGGCCTACATGGTGAAGGTTTTTCACCTATGCAACCAACCGAGGGCTTGCGTTTCAGAAACACGTCGAAACAAAAGAAACTCCAATAATCTGTCCTACTCCGTTGCAACAAAAAGATTGCAGTAGCCTCAGGGCAGAATATAGCTTGTGTTGGCCCATTAAAGCCTGTTCCACGGTCAAATTTTCTGAATATGCTGAATGTGGGCTGGCAGTTGATACGGGAGAATCCAGCTTACCTCGACGCGAGTCCATGTCATAAAAATTTGCTATGTTCTAATGATACCGTAATATCGTAGGGGTAGCATAATGGTAAATGGAACAGCTTGTATTATACCTAAGCTGTTCCATCTACCATTATGCTACCCCTACTATATTACGATATTATTAGAACTTACAAATTTTTTATGACCTGGACTCGCGTCGAGGTACGTTGGATTCTCCCGTATGTATTGTAATTGTTTGTTCAGTCGTGGGCCTGGAATCTACATATTCAAAATTTCATGAGAAATTTTTGACCGCATGAACCGCGCTTATTAGTGCATCTGCATTTTGGTGGAGAACTGATTTTTTTTTCTCAAAAATCACCAAATATATTTGTACGCATGTTTTAGATTAAAGAAATACCAATACACAATACTGTTTGTTGAATTACGTCAGACTTTAATCTAATGATTAAAAATGTACACCGTAACTCACGTTGGGAAACCTAAAAAATCTAAAAATGTTGGGAAAATGTTACAAAACTAGTCACCCCACGTCATTGAATGACTGGAAGTACCGCTTACTTTGAACTTCTACGTTGAATGACTAGGCCATAACTCTAATCCATTTCATGTCATAGAATCTCACACAATTTACACACTCTCAATTAACTTCACTCCCTAATATTATGTACCAGGCGGACGTTTCTCTACTGCCACTGACTCACTGCCACTGCCACTGCCACTGTACTGACTCATTGCCACTGCCACTGACTCACTGCCATTGCCACTGCCACTGACTCACTGCCACTGAAAAAAAGATCTAAAATGCCAGTTAAACTTTTCAGTACTAGACACGATTTTGATGGGATCATGTAGGTAGGGTTGCATCAAACAAACATATTTTTAAGGATGGCCTGATTTTGACATCCGAGACATCGCTGATTATTGACGAGTTTGGATATTTTCTATATCCTTCTTGCCAGTTTGTGAAATTCCTGATATTCGAATCGATTATCGAATCAGATATTTCGACCTGCTAAGAAAAAGCGAATTGAAATCGAATCTTTTTGTCATAAAAGTATTTTTCTTTGTCACATTTCAATACTTGGTATTTGTACAGACGAGAAGTAGTCGTTATTTTTTTCTAAATTGGCAATTTACGATGCAGTATCATATTGATATTTTGGGATGGATTTCACCACGAAAAAAGTAACTATTGGCAAACTTGGGTTGTTCAATTTAATCCAATAGTGTTGGATATCAAGTAGGCGTTTAGTCTGGACAATAATTTCTTGTATAAGATACTGATATATACTACAATATAGTAGAGAGATTTAGACCTCCTATCAGGGAGACTAACGTTAAGCATTGTTTAGCGTACATGTAACTGTCGCAAATATTGCCACTTTAATTTGTTGACAGCCGGCGCCACCGGCGGTGATTGCATTATTCTCCAATACCATAGTTTTGCCTTTCGCCGCAGTGTTGAAGAATGTGTGATTACATGTACAATGTACAATACAATGCATACAGGTTGATACCCTACCTAGGCCCACTTCGGCCTATGAACGTAAAGGAATCTTGCTCTCGGACGGGGACATATGTTCCTTCCACACCAGTTTGATACAGAGCAATGACCGCAGAAAAAGCACCTGGTACCTGCCCTTGAAATCTATTTATAGCCCAGGCTATTGGCAGCCCGTGGCTAAGTCTGACCCCGTACGTGACGAAGTCCCTAAAAGACCTTATCGCCCGCTTCCTATCGGCAATTACTCGCCAAGTGCAACAATCGTCGTTGCTATAATGGTCATGCATGTTTAGAATGTTGTCGGCCAAGTATTGATGTTACCGCTAGCACAACTCGTGTGTGCAACAAGAAAGTTCTCTCCGCAGAACATGCCTGAGGATTAGGAAATTATTTGAGTAAAAGCGGTGACAGACTGGCGCGTAAGCAACGCGTCGGGAAAGGTTCAACCAGTCAGGGAGGCGGTAACACGGACCGAAACACCTACCAAAGAATCTGATTGGTGGAACGCCTGCACGACGCGTCGCGTACGCGCCAGTCTGTCACAGGTGTAATGTTTTTCAGTGTGGCCATTTTTTCTGTGCGACTCTCATTGTTTGGAACACACTGGGAAACCGACTCACTGGTCTCTGTGTCGCTCATTGTCAAGTCGCGCCTTATTAATTCCGTCAATCTATTGTAATGACACACTGGCACACGGGCCACATTGAAAAACGTTACACCGGGCTTAAGATTAGTTGCTAGATTACAGAATGGGTTAATGCATTTGGTTGACGTCTTTTGTTTTTTACTTGTTAATGCTTTAGGTAAAAAAAGTCCGAAAGTTCCATAAGTGCCAGTACAGATATCTTGGCCGCCTAATTTCGGTTTTTTCACTCGAGAGTAGCGATTACAGCGTTGGAATAATTTTTAACCAGAGAACTGTAATACGATATTAAAACTTTTCTTACCAAACTAGCGTTTAATATTCGCTTATTGGCCATCTCTCTTGCTTTATGGGAAATTACTGGTTGATTTAAACAGCATTCATGGTTTTCCTGTTGGTAGAATGGCACGTGGAAGATCGGTAACAAAGAGACATGCCAACCTTTGCTGTACACATCGACCTTAATGAAAATCTAGATTGGTTCATCGCGGCCGCTGATTAAATCGATTGCCGAGTGTTGCGGCACGAAATTGTGTTTGAATTTCTTTCGTCGTCCGCTGTGTGACTTGATTAGAGTGGCTTCGTGTCCTTTCTGTAGCGATTGTGGTTCCAGATCTCACCGCTAGGTCAAATACTGAGTTCGGTGCGGCAGCGCCTGTCGTCAACGATCACGTGATCTCTGAAAAGCGCGTTGATTGGTTGCTCTCATTGAACAAAAGAGCGATCCTTTACATCAGCCAATCAACGACAGGCTCTACCGATTTATTCCTACCGGTGAGATCGGAAACCAATCTTTTCCTTCTGTACAGTTACGGGGGGGGGGGCTCGCTTCGTTAAAAAATGGCGTAAAGGGAGGGCAGTGCAGTGGTTAAGCGTCGAAGACGAGACCGAAAGTCCGCGGGTTCGACACCCGGCCAAGTTGTATAGCCTGTGCAGAGTCGTTCAAACAGGCGCAAAGCCAGGGCATTGGCCCTGGGGCCGGTTGCACAAAACGCACGAGAGCGCTAACTTGGTGTTAGCGCTAACTTTACGTTAGATGACGTAAAAATCCCTTGTCTTTTTACGTCATTTAACATAAAGTTAGCGCTAACACCAAGTTAGCACTAACATGAGTTTTGTGCAACCCAGCCCTGGTAAGTATGGAAGAGGCCATTTTAAGCTACCCCGGTACTCCTGTTCTTCACTTGGATGGAGTCTTTTACTTTCCCTCAGTTGCAAAGGCAGGTACAAGGCACTACTACGTCTTGCTGTCGCATGCGACAGAATTACAAGCACTGCTATCGCGGCCAAGTCGTCACTTTGCTTCCTCATCTGGTCTAAAGGACCAATACAAGTGAGCGTTGAATGAGCTGCCCTTGTGCTCCCAAGAATTGTGAGACTACTGTATAACAGTGTAAATCTCCATTCAACAAGTCTCAAATACGGCCTCTGGTTCTTACTGATGCTGATGAGAGAGGCCGAAACAGAGATCAAAAAAATATCGCAAACGAATATACTCTGTGACTTGTTTGTCCATGAACCCTCATATCGTTGCATCTTCCGAACCATGAACAACCTGGGCTCGTTAGTCGTACCAACCCCCAGGCAACTAATCACGCTCCAAATATGACTAGATAACAATGTATATTATAGTACGATAGGATTGCAAATTGCCATGTTGTTTTAAAGGCAGTCCGGGCACGTCGCAGTCTGCACGTGTTGGTGTCTCAAACCAAAACCGGTTGGGTAGACATGTACAGAAATCTCAGTGGGATCGTCTCGGCAAACCATGCTTGTGAGGAAAAACCTGTGTGCGTTACCTCATCTCTGCAAGTTTTCTGCCCCCGACACGTCTCACAGACATTTTTTTTAAAAATCTGGCTGTCTGGGCTTGGAAGAGGCTAGAAGAGGAAGTGTGATGTGTGCTACCAGGTTTTGGTATCCAACATAGAGCACAACAAACGACACACAAAATGATAGTAAAAGTAAAGTCGTCGGGTCTCCCTCAGGCACTTTCTAGTAGAGATTCCAGAACTGGGATCTCTACTAGAAAGTGCCTGAGGAAGACCCCGCTTGGGGTCGAAAATTTGCGAAATTCGGAGACAATTACTTTACTTCTACTATCTACCAGGTTTTGGAGTGCATGAGATAAGATGTTCTCACAGAGACATGCATGAATTTGTATGTGTGCTGCCGGTTTTAGGGCTCTTTTCATCCATACCGTCATTATACAAATGTTTTGACCCAAGTGTAGGGAGACACCGACCCTCCCCGAACCATTTTTTCAAGTGTCGATACAACAGAACATGACTTCCTTGTTCGTGACTTTAGTCATGAGATCATCAAATTAAGATCATACCATCCGGACATTTGGACATAAACAGGATAAGACGTACTTGTCGAATTAATTACATGAAGTGGATGCCACTGATATCTAGAAAACGAGAATTGAAGTCCGGATGCTGTGAACATGTTCTTTGATGAAGTACACAAGTCGTCCGTATGTTGTAACGGAAAGTGTGACCCATCGTATGGCAGTGTATCTAGGAATGATGAAGTGATACTAGTATATTCATGACCAGCCCAGCTCTGAAGACGTCTTTCGGCAAGTCACGATGGCCGACCTCGCGGTGTTTTGGTTGCTTCTCTCCTTGTTGGTGGGACTCGTTTCGTCTTCGGTAACTTTGAACTGGATACCTCGCTTGCATTCTCATTGGGGGTGGGTCAACGGGAATAAACGCAAGGGTTTGGACACGGAGTATGCACTCGTGATGAAGACGGATAATTCGAAGGGCTATACCTGGTATGATGGCCGGGATATCTGCATGTCACATGGCGGCGACTTACTTTCACTGGTAAACGGTGAGTTACATCATGGCGTCCCCTTCTTCACGATGCCTGGAGCCGCGGGACGTCCCGTGTGGACTGGTATGAACAGATTAGAACAGCTGAACAGGTGGACGTGGTCCGACGGGGTGGAGGACACGTGTTCCGGAGCAAAACTCGGGCTTGAAAAGCCAAATTTGAAATGTGCCACTGCAACTCTGCAGTATATGTGGAATCGTACTAGTCAAGTAAGCCTCTTCAGCGCTAGCCCTTGGGAACCCTTCCACTGCGGCAGCGAGAAGCCGGGCTTCATCTGTAAAAGAAAGAGAGGGGTGACCACGCCCAAGACCAGACCCGTCACGGCTAAAGTCAATAGTAGTTGTCCGGATGGATGGCGCGACTCCGGTAGTAACAGATGCTATAAGGTTTATGGACACTCGACTGGACTGGACTGGACAACAGCAGTGGCCACGTGCCTGTCTCTTCCGTATTACAAACCCAACCTGGCTTGTGCGAATTGGGTAAAGGAGATTGACGCCCTTGCACGACTGGTGACTAGTCCGACTCCGGGGAGATTCTGGTTCGGTTTGTTTCGGGAGGACGTGAGGAAACCATGGGTGTGGGCCGATAATACCACGTTCGATATGAACTTCTCCTATTTCCACAAATATTTTCAACACGACAAGGATTACGGCGGGGGTGTGGTCGACAACAGAGCCAGACCGAGAGGATCATGGGATACGGTGACTGACAAGGATGGTCTTCGCTCGAAGGTCACCAAGTACATTTGCCAGACTGAGAAAGATCCAAATGACGAATGAAACGAGTTCAACTCAGTGTATATTCAAGGAAGACAACGCACAGCTGAAAATGCATGAAAAAAGATTGATCCTACCAAAAATTTATAACCTGTATAGATCTACTTGTAGTCTGGTTCCCTGACCTGCTGTATGATGGCGCTGACTGATGGTGCGATACAGAGGTCAGGCAGGCGCCGCGTCGATACTGAGCTAAAATGTCAAAATGCCGGGTGTTCTTTATGTTTTCGGTGCACCAGTATCAGCTCTGCCTCTGCATCGTCCTGTACAGGTATCGCAAGAGAAATAATCCCGAAGTTGTAGGGTCAAAAGGCTGCACAATCGGCTTGATGTTCGATGTAGCGAAACATCCTGTTACTAAGTGACGTCACAGCAAAATTGTCAGGATCTTGACAATTTTAGATCACGTGATCAGTATTAACGGTGGCGCCTGCCTGACCTCTGTATCGCACCATCAGTCAGCGCCACCATTCAGCAGGTCAGGGAACCAGACTAATCTACTTGAAATTGTGAGCCGTTCCAGCAAATCCCCGCCAACGTTCATTTCAGCTATTGTGCTATAGAGGCTATGCACGTGACGTCATCAGCGAGGTGACGCCATGTTGGATGGAACGTCGTGACATGCTGACGCAGTGCATCTGACCACGTGCTCCGTCCATTTTCCATCCAACACGTGGCGTCATGCCTATTGATGACGTCATTTGATGACGTCAGTGCATAGCCTCTATATAAGGACATTAACCCTTTCCTGGGTTGCGACAAGCGCCTACTTTTGCTGGAGCGGGTCGCAATTCATCAGCAAATTGTAGAATTTAGATCGTACATGTACACCCTTAATCAAAAGTAAATGCACAGCAAATAAACTTAAATATTTCCCAAAATCTTCAGCGGATCAACCTTTGCTTTTCACAAGTGACGCCGTGAAACGATCAGATGATCAGACCTAATGTCATAATAAATATCTCTTGTAGACAAAACGCGACGGGCTCCCAATAGACGTGTGAAGTATTGCTAGTTATAGTCTCGTTAATCACGGTGGTAAAAAGACGGGGACGTTAGGAGAGATTCTTTGAGAAACGGTTTGGAAAACAAGCTAATAGAATGACGTATTGTACACACAATTCATTGAGATAAACGCAAATGTTGCCGTAACCATGGGAGGTCCGCTTCTAGCGAACACGATTCGGAGAATTTTGATCATAACTCACTCTGTATTTGTGAATGTTGAGAGATTTAAACATCGCAATTCGTAAAATAGTACGGAGGTTTAGAAATCAAACGATAAACGTAAACTTTACGACAACGCTATTTTTCATACTACACACATTAACTAGATTTTATAATGCATTTCCGTTACAAAAATAACGTTTACGTTTATCGTTTGATTTCTAAACCTCCCTAATATTATGTACCAGGCGGACGTTTCTCTACTGCCACTGACTCACTGCCACTGCCACTGCCACTGTACTGACTCATTGCCACTGCCGCTGACTCACTGCCACTGAAACTGCACAGACTCACTGCCACTGCCACTGAAAAAAAGATCTAAAATGCCAGTTAAACTTGTCAGTACTAGACATGATTTTGATGGGAACATGTAGGTAGGGTTACATCAAACAAATATATTTTTAAGGATGGCCTGATTTTGACATCCGAGACATCGCTGATTATTGACGAGTTTGGATATTTTCGATATCCTTCTTGCCAGTTTGTGAAATTCCTGATATTCGAATCGATTATCGAATCAGATATTTCGACCTGCTAAGAAAAAGCGAATTGAAATCGAATCTTTTTGTCATAAAAGTATTTTTCTTTGTCACATTTCAATACTTGGTATTTGTACAGACGAGAAGTAGTCGTTATTTTTTTTCTAAATTGGCAATTTACGATGCAGTATCATATTGATATTTTGGGATGGATTTCACCACGAAAAAAGTAACTATTGGCAAACTTGGGTTGTTCAATTTAATCCAATAGTGTTGGATATCAAGTAGGCGTTAAGTCTGGACAATAATTTCTTGTATAAGATACTGATATATACTACAATATAGTAGAGAGATTTAGACCTATCAGGGAGACTAACGTTAAGCATTGTTTAGCGTAACTGTCGCAAATATTGCCACTTTAATTTGTTGACAGCCGGCGCCACCGGCGGTGATTGCATTATTCTCCAATACCGTAGTTTTGCCTTTCGCCCAGTGTTGAAGAATGTGTGATTACAATACAATGCATAGATGGATAACCTACCTAGGCCCACTTCGGCCTACGAACGTTTAGCGATCGCACACCTGTTGTTCGAGTATACCGTAGGCTTAAAATTGACCAAACGAATCTTGCTCCCGAACACTTTCCATGGGGACATTCGTTCCTTACACACCAGTTTGATACAGAGCAATGACCCAGAAAAAGCACCTGGTACCTGCCCTTGAAATCTATTTATAGCCCAGGCTATTGGCAGCCCTTGGCTAAGTCTGACCCCGTACGTGACGAAGTCCCTAAAAGACCTTATCGCCCGCTTCCTATCGGCAATTACTCGCCAAGTGCAACAATCGTCGTTGCTATAATGGTCATGCATGTTTAGAATGTTGTCGGCCAAGTATTGATGTTACCGCTAGCACAACTCGTGTGTGCAAGAAGGAGGTTCTCTCCGCAGAACATGCCTGAGGATTAGGAAATTATTTGAGTAAAAGCGGTGACAGACTGGCGCGTAAGCAACGCGTCGGGAAAGGTTCAACCAATCAGGGAGGCGGTAACACGGACCGAAACACCTACCCAAGAATCTGATTGGTGGAACGCCTGCACGACGCGTCGCGTACGCGCCAGTCTGTCACAGGTGTAATGTTTTTCAGTGTGGCCATTTTTTCTGTGCGACTCTCATTGTTTGGAACACACTGGGAAACCGACTCACTGGTCTCTGTGTCGCTCACCATTGTCAAGTCGCGCCTTAATTCCGTCAATCTATTGTAATCACACACTGGCACACGGGTCACACTGAAAAACGTTACACCGGGCTTAAGATTAGTTGCTAGATTACAGAATGGGTTAATGCATTTGGTTGACGTCTTTTGTTTTTTACTTGTTAATGCTTTAGGTAAAAAAAGTCCGAAAGTTCCATAAATTTTTGTGCGACTACCCAGTACAGATATCTTGGCCGCCTAATTTCGGTTTTTTCACTCGAGAGTAGCGATTACAGCGTTGGAATAATTTTTAACCAGAGAACTGTAATACGATATTAAAACTTTTCTTACCAAACTAGCGTTTAATATTCGCTTATTGGCCATCTCTCTTGCTTTATGGGAAATTACTGGTTGATTTAAAAAGCATTCATGGTTTTCCTGTTGGTAGAATGGCACGTGGAAGATCGGTGACAAAGAGACATGCCAACCTTTGCTGTACACATCGACCTTAATGAAAATCTAGATTGGTTCATCGCGGCCGCTGATTAAATCGATTGCCGAGTGTTGCGGCACGAAATCGTGTTTGAATTTCTTTCGTCGTCCGCTGTGTGACTTGATTAGAGTGGCTTCGTGTCCTTTCTGTAGCGATTGTGGTTCCAGATCTCACCGCTAGGATCAAATACTGAGTTCGGTGCGGCAGCGCCTGTCGTCAACGATCACGTGATCTCTGAAAAGCGCGTTGATTGGTTGCTCTCATTGAACAAAAGAGCGATCCTTTACATCAGCCAATCAACGACAGGCTCTACCGATTTATTCCTACCGGTGAGATCGGAAACCAATCTTTTCCTTCTGTACAGTTACGGGGGGGGGGGCTCGCTTCGTTAAAAAATGGCGTAAAGGGAGGGCAGTGCAGTGGTTAAGCGTCGAAGACGAGACCGAAAGTCCGCGGGTTCGACACCCGGCCAAGTTGTTTAGCCTGTGCAGAGTCGTTCAAACAGGCGCAAAGCCAGGGCATTGGCCCTGGGGCCGGTTGCACAAAACGCACGAGAGCGCTAACTTGGTGTTAGCGCTAACTTTACGTTAGATGACGTAAAAATCCCTTGTCTTTTTACGTCATTTAACATAAAGTTAGCGCTAACACCAAGTTAGCACTAACATGAGTTTTGTGCAACCCAGCCCTGGTAAGTATGGAAGAGGCCATTTTAAGCTACCCCGGTACTCCTGTTCTTCACTTGGATGGAGTCTTTTACTTTCCCTCAGTTGCAAAGGCAGGTACAAGGCACTACTACGTCTTGCTGTCGCATGCGACGGGATTACAAGCACTGCTATCGCGGCCAAGTCGTCACTTTGTTTCCTCAACTGGTCTAAAGGACCAATACAAGTGAGCGTTGAATGAGCTGCCCTTGTGCTCCCAAGAATTGTGAGACTACTGTATAACAGTGTAAATCTCCATTCGACAAGTCTCAAATATGGCCTCTGGCGCCGAATCGGTTAATGTCGTCCTGGGTAACAGAAATATACCCAGGTTCAATGTCGTCCCGATCTGCGTGTTCATCTACGTCCGCATCGACATTACATCAGCCGTGCTGCGAGTACTATTGCGGATTTGAGTGGCAATAAACGGCACGAAAAATTCGCTGATGAATGTCGGTACGATATATCAAAATGGTGCCCGTCGTGTACGGCGCTACAGCGATGTTTTTCGACTTGTCATGCTTGTGCATGGTCATGGCAAGAACAATCTCGTCTTCAGGTGCTGTATCCAATCCTCGGTATACTTTTGTCGATCGAACTTCATGTATACCCAGGGTATAGTTTTGTGGGACGACATTGAACCTGGGTATATTTCTGTTATACCCAGGACGACATTAACCGATTCGGCGCCTCTGGTTCTTACTGATGCTGATGAGAGAGGCCGAAACAGAGGCCAAAAAATATCGCAAACGAATATACTCTGTGACTTGTTTGTCCATGAACCCTCATATCGTTGCATCTTCCGAACAACAATGAACAACCTGGGCTCGTTAGGCGTACCAACCCCCAGGCAACTAATCACGCTCCAAATATGACTAGATAACAATGTATATTATAGTACGATAGGATTGCAAATTGCCATGTTGTTTTAAAGGCAGTCCGGGCACATCGCAGTCTGCACGTGTTGGTGTCTCGAGCCAACACCGGTTGTGGGTAAACATCATCCTGAGAATCTCAGGTCGGTCGTACCCTCCCTCAATGCGAAAGGAGCGAGCGCGAAGCCCAGGGATTCTCAGGATGGGTACACATGGACACTATGTACGGAAATCTCAATGAGATCGTCTCTGCAAACCATGCCCGTGAGGAAAAACCTCTGTGTGTTACTTCATCTCTGCACGTTTCCTGCCCCCGACACTGCTCACAGACGAGTGTTTCAATCTAGCAGCCTGGGCTTGGAAGAGGCTAGAAGAGGAAGGGTGATGTGTGCTACCAGGATTTGGTATCCAACATAGACCACAACAAACGACACACAGAATGATAGTACATGTAAAAGTAAAGTCGTCTCCGAATTTCGCAAATTTTCGACCCCAACTGGGGTCTTCCTCACAAGGCACTTTCCAGTTCCTAGTTCTGGGATCTCTCTGCTAGAAAGTGCCTGAGTAAGACCCCGGTTGGGGTCGAAAAATTGCGAAATTCGGTGACGACTTTACTTTTACTATCTACCAGGTTTTGAAGTGCATGAGATAAGATGTTCTCACAGAGACATGCAGGAATCTGTATGTGTGTTGCCTGCTTTAGGGCTCTTTCATCCATAAATCGTCATTATACAAGTCAAATGTTTTGACTCAAGTGTAGGAAGACACGGACCCTCCCGAACCATTTTTTCAAGTGTCGATACAACAGAACATGACTTACTTGTTCGTGACTTCACTATCAGTCATGAGATCATCAAATTATGATCACGCCATCTGGACTTTTGAACATGAGCAGGATAAGTCGTACATGTCGAATCAATTACATGAAGTGGATGCCACCGATATCTAGTCACGAGAATTGGTCGCGGATGCTGTGGACATGCTCGTTTATGACGTACACGAGCCTCGTCCGTATGTAATGTAAATTGAACCACCGTATGGTCCTCTTAACAGAGTGACTGCAGTATATCTTAAGTGGAAGGATAAAGTGACATATTCGTGAACAGATCGGCTCTATAGACGCCCGGGTATAGACGTCTTTCGCAAAATCACGATGGCCAGCCTTGCTGTGTTTTGGTTGCTTCTCTCCTTGTTGGTGGGACTTGTTTCGTCTTCGGTAACTTTGGACTGGAAACCTTTCCACCGTTCTATTTTTGACCGATGGGTAGGCCGCAGCAATAAGAACACGGAGTATGCACTCGTGATAAAGACGGACAATTCGAAGGGCTATACCTGGTATGGTGGCCAGGATATCTGCATGTCACATGGCGGCGACTTGCTTTCACTGGAAATCGGTGAGTTAAGTGGCGTCCCCTACTACACGATGCCTGGAGCCTCGGGACGTCCCGTGTGGACTGGTATGAACAGATTAGAACAGCTGAACAGGTGGACGTGGTCCGACGGGGTGGAGGGCACGGGTTACGGAGCAAAACTCGGACTTGAAAGGCCAAATTTGAAATGTGCAGTTGCGACTCTGTGGCCAAGTAACAATAGTACTGTGACTCTCTCCTTCCGTAGCTCTTGGCAACCTTTCCACTGCGGCAGCGAGAAGCCGGGCTTCATCTGTAAAAGAAAGAGAGGGGTGACCACGCCCAAGACCAGACCCGCCACGGCTAAAGTCAATAGCAGTTGTCCGGATGGATGGCGCGACTCCGGTAGTAACAGATGCTATAAGGTTTATGGACACTCGACTGGACTGGACTGGACGATGGCAGAGGCCACGTGCCTGTCTCTTCCGTATTACAAACCCAACCTGGCTTGTGCGAATTCGCTAAAGGAGATTGACACCCTTGCACGACTGGTCACTAGTCCGACTCCGGGGAGATTCTGGTTCGGTTTGTTCCGGGAGAACGTGACGAAACCATGGATGTGGGCGGATAATACCAGGTTCGATATGAACTTCACCAATTTCCACAAATATTTTCAACACGACATGGATTACGGTGGAGGTGTGGTCGACAACAGAGCCAGACCGAGAGGATCATGGGATACGGTGACTGACAAGGATGGTCTTCGCTCGAAGGTCACCAAGTACATTTGCCAGATTGAGAAAGATCCAAATGACGAATGAAGCGAGTTGAACTCACTGTATATTCAAGAAAGACAAGGCACAAGCTGAAAATGCATGAAAAACGATTGATCCTACCAAAAATTTATAACGTGCTGTAGGCCTGCTTGAAATTTTGAGCCGCTCCAGCAAAAGCAGGCGTTTGTCGCATGTAATCATCATTGGTCATCAGTTTACTCAACTATTATCACTGCTGTCCACTCCTCTTGTAAACCCGCGCCAACGTACGTTTCAGCTGTTGTTCTGTAAAAAGGCCGTTAACCCTTTCCTCGGTTGCGACAAGTGCCTTCTTTTGGTGAAGTGGGTCACATTATTATCAGCGAGTTGTAGAAAATTTAGATGGTAGTGAATCTAGAGACACGTGTATAGCACGATTTCTTCCTATCGTCATATTCCTGGGATAGGATAGGGTACTATCCTGGACTTTATGCAGAACAGATTTTGGAGTGCGTGAGATAAGATGTTCTCACAGAGACATACGTGATTATTCATGTATGTTTGCTGCCAGCTTTAGGACACTTTCATTCATAAATCCTTATTGAAAGGTTTTGCAAGTTCTGGAAGTTGACTTCTTGACATTTATCACCTTGTGTGTCAATTTTTGTGCTCTCTTCTTTGGATATTGAAAGGTTTTTGACCGAAATATAGTGAGAGACGTACCCTCTCCTGAACAAGATTTTTAAGTAGACATGAGTTAGGCCTGCTTGTTCTTGACTTCACTATCAGTCATGAGATCATCAAATTATTATCACACCATCCGGGATGAGACGTACTTGTCGAATCAATTACATGAAGTGGATGCGGCCGATATCTAGTCACGAGAATTGAAGTCCGGATGCTGTGAACATGTTCTTTGATGAAGTACACAAGTCGTCCGTATGTTGTAACGGAAAGTGTGACCCACCGGACGGCAGTGTAATTAAGAGGAAAAAGTGATATATTCTTGACCAGCCCGGCTCCGAAGACGTCTTTCGCAAAAGTCACGATGACCGGCCTAGCTGTTTTTTGGTTGCTTCTCTCCTTGTTGGTGGGACTCGTTTCGTCTTCGGTAACTTTGAACTGGAAACCTCCCTGGCGTTCTTATTGGGACAAATTGAATAAACGCAAGGGTTTGGACGTGGAGTATGCACTCGTGATGAAGACGAACAATTCGAAGGGCTATACCTGGTATGATGGCCGGGATATCTGCATGTCACATGGCGGCGACTTGCTTTCACTGGTAACCGGTGAGTTACGTTATGGCGTATCCTACTTCACGATGCCTGCTGGAGCCGGGGAACGTCCCGTGTGGACTGGTATGAACAGATTAGAACAGCTGAACAGGTGGACGTGGTCCGACGGGGTGGAGGACACGGGTTACGGAGCAAAACTCGGACTTGAAAAGCCAAATTTGAAATGTGCAGTTGCGACTCTGCTGGCATCTCGGATCTATAATTCCAGTATGACTCTCTTCGCCTCTAGCTCTTGGCAACCTTTCCACTGCGGCAGCGAGAAGCCGGGCTTCATCTGTAAAAGAAAGAGAGGGGTGACCACGCCTAAGACCAGACCCGTCACGGCTAAAGTCAATAGTAGTTGTCCGGATGGATGGCGCGACTCCGGTAGTAGCAGATGCTATAAGGTTTATGGACATTCGACTGGACTGGACTGGACGACGGCAGAGGCCACGTGCCTGTCTCTTCCGTATTACAAAGCCAACCTGGCTTGTGCGAATTCGCTAAAGGAGATTGACACCCTTGCACGACTGGTCACTAGTCCGACTCCGGGGAGATTCTGGTTCGGTTTGTTCCGGGAGGACGTGAGGAAACCATGGATGTGGGCCGATAATACCACGTTCGATATGGACTTCACCTATTTCCACAAATATTTTCAACACGACATGGATTACGGCGGGGGTGTGGTCGACAACAGGGCCAGACCGAGAGGATCATGGGATACGGTGACTGACAAGGATGGTCTTCGCTCGAAGGTCACCAAGTACATTTGCCAGACTGAGAAAGATCCAGATGACGAATGAAGCGAGTTGAACTCACTGTATATTCAAGAAAGACAAGGCACAGCATAAAAATACTTGAAAAAAGATTGATCCTATCCAAAAATTTATAACTTGTATAGACCTACTTGAAATTGTGAGCCGTTCCAGCAAATCCCCGCCAACGTTCATTTCAGCTATTGTGCTGTATAAGGACGTTAACCCACGAAAGGGTTGCGACAAGCGCCTACTTTTGCTGGAGCGGGTCGCAATTCATCAGCAGACTGTAGAATTATAGATCGTACATTCATGTAGTGACATTGAAAAGGCCTGATACGGTCGCAGCGACATCTTTCCGTGGAGAAGTGCCGATAACCTCATTTATCAGCGAATTGTACGTTCATGTATGAGTGACTCTAGAGACACGTGTATAGCATCAACTTCCTCCTAGCGTCATATTTCTAGGATAGGGGAGGGTATATCCTGGACATTTTAGTGTAAAGTGGGCCACACACGATCAATATTATTGCACAGTATGGGGTCCAAAATAGGGGCATGTACAGGCATTGACAGATGTTTATCTACACTTGATATCTTGAATATTTCAAATACTACCTAACCAATTTTGACACGGTTTGTTACATATGAAAGGAGAACCTGTTGGTCATATTTCTCCATCACAATTTTGGAAATTTCGAAATATCAAAATTATGTAATAGCATATCAGAAAAAAACTTGAAAATCAACTTCTTTTATTTTGTAATTATATTTTCATTTTTATAGTAGTTCTGACAGAATGGAAGTTTCTGAGGATTTTGGTCCTAGTTTCATCATAATCTGTCGAGTGGTTGCTGAGATATTTGAGATTATCAAAATTTTGATAATTTGAGATTTTCGCGTTTTTTCAAGAAATTTTCATACCAATAGATAAAGCTAACATCAGATTATAGGTTTACCTTATTTTGAAACCTTTGAGGGTTAACTGGGCAGAAATATCGCAATATCAAAATGTTGATATTTTGAAAAATATGCATAAATTCTAACCAGTTTATGCGAATCATCCAAAATTTCGTAATTTTATGATTTGAGGTCGGCTCTATCTACTGACATCAGCATTTTGTAAAAAATCATGAAAATCTCAAATTATCAAAAATTTGATAATCTCAAAGTATCTCAGCAACCACTCGACAGATTATGATGAAACTAGGACCAAAATCCTCCATTTCTGAGGATAACAGAGCTATTTTCAGCACAATTAGTGTTCCATGAGCTATTTTCAGCACAATTAGTGTTCCATGTGCAAATGTACGTTGGCCTACACAGATGACCCTGCGCTCTCATCGTCCGTGGGGTTCTCATTAATTCAGTCCTTTTGTATCATAAGATCAAGTAGTCTGAATTCAACAAAATTTGCACTAAACATGCAGAACGGTCTTGCCTATCATATGGAAGAGTCAGAATGCAAATCTTTTAGGTTTAAAGGGATACTGTCCACATTTATAAAATGTTAAATTTGTCAGTTGAACCTTTATGGTTGATTCCTTTATGACAGCACTAAGCACCGAGAATTGACTGTACAAGCAGCGAAAGTGGTCAATTGCACTGCGGGGTTTAGGCCCTCTTAAATAATGAAGGGTTTGTCCACTGCAGGGGAAAAGATCGACATTTTCCTCTCCTCACCAGTATCCTATCAAACCCCAATGAACAGCAAACAATCCCTAGATGATTAACCGTTATAGGTTTGTATTGTTTGTGTTTGAGCAGGATAAACATCCCTTGCCATTGCTGTACGATTGATTGACAATTTCCAATATTGTGTATACGGTTCATTTCATGTGCTGGTCCGTTTAATTCGAGCGGTGCTTGCCAGGAAAGCTCACTCTCGAAAGGTATACAGTGGTTCCACACTGTGTGAGGTTAGCCAGTAATATTTAGGTTCAGCCCATTCTCAAAAATAAGGGATCATTATGGACTATACCATAAAGACATCAAACACCCTAAAGGAACCACTTGAGCACACTCTGTTTCTTGTCCGATGAGTTCCAGTTTTTCTCACCAGATGACTCTTATCACCCTAATTTCCATGTTAAAATAATATTTCTTATCAAATTTGGGTTGGTGGCCGTAGCATACAACAATCCACTCGCCCTGAGCCCAAATTTGTGAAGCACGACCAATTCATAAAGGTTCCAGGGCTGGATAAACCTGTTGGTCACATCCCTGTACATATGTACAGTAGCGTATCTAAATTATAACAGATCACCCGAGAGACACATTGTGCGCGCGGGTACTGTCTGCTAAATGTTCCATATCACAAGAACTACTGAATGGAATCGTATGGAATTTTCACACATCATGGAGAAGACCCATAGCTATCGTATAAAACAATTGGAAGAAGTTTCATTGAAAATTCTTTTGGGTATCAAGTTTTTCTCAAAATGTCACAAACCATAAGTGAAACCTTTAGTATGGCAAGCCAAAGCGAAAAGAATTGCAGGACCGTAATTTGATATTGTAGGATCCTATTTTGATGTTACAGGATACTTTTTTCGCTTTGGCTTGCCATACTTTAGGGCCGTATGCACCAACGAAGATTACCTTGAACTCAGGTTGAGCCACAGCTTTTCAATTGTTCAGATTTGCCAGGGCATGATGTGACAATGGAAAAGTTGTGGCTCAACCTGAGTTCAAGATAATCTTCGTATGGTGCATACGGCCCTAGGGTTTGATGTCTTTATGATTATACTCATTGGAATACTGGTAATGCCTCGGGGTGGCCACGTGCAGAAAACGATTTAAAACGCCACTAAAATCGTCCGCCCCGTCTAATGAGGGATATGCAGAAATTCGCATCACGTATCCAAGAATGATACACAAAATGTCTGTCGCGTAATCCAAACTGCGCAGATATCTTTTTATGATGAAAGTTAATCTAAGTGAACGTGACTATCCATACGAGTACACACAGGAAAAACATCTCATTTCCTTGACTGCGCGCTCGGCTGCCAATTCTATCGGAATGACAAGAAATTGTATTTTGAGCGCTAGGAGATAAAAAGAAATTCGAATAGACCGCCGATCACGTAAATTTGTACAACTGTATGTAAGTTCTATACATGTGGAATGTTCATGTCATTAGCAAGACATTATGTATTGGTATCCTAGAGGGAGCTTTTGATGCTAAAAAGAACAAAATGTACTAAGATTGTGCAGGTAATCTACATGTAGGCCCAGGAGTTTCTATTCCAGGTCCGTTCTGGTTTCCTGTAGCACACAAACGGATGTCTCAGTGATTAT
>NMRB01000410.1:122519-140250 GCA_002633025.1 Notospermus geniculatus
GGCGATAACCTCATTTATCAGCGAATTGTATTCATGTATAAGTGACTCAAGAGACACGTGTGTAGCACCGACTTCCTCCTATCGTCATATTTCTAGGATAGGGGATGGTATATCCTGGACTTTTCAGTGTAAAGTGGGCCATACACGATCAATATCATTGCACAATATGGGGTCCAAAATAGGGGCATGTACTCAGTTCTGGCATGATGGGTGGAAGAAAAATTGGCAATAATATTGCCCATTTTGGTCCTCATATTGGGCAATAACGTGTATGGGTGGCTTTAGTAAGAAAGAGGCCTCACACCATGCACAAATTGCTTGGTTGCCATCCACAGCACGAGTGACAACAACATTGCTGAATCCGCAGTGACGTGGCTAACAAACCCCGCGAGCCATTCGCTTTAAAGGGTGCTGCCCCACGTGCGAGTTTTCTCATGCGAGCTGGCTCTCTATGGGTGGTTTGATGTTTTTCTCACGACTAACGCTGAGAACAATGACACAAACGGCTACCCATAGTTTTCTGTAATTGAGCTTACCTATAGAGAACTATCTCAAGAAAGAAAACCCTCACACGTGCATAGCACCATAAATTTGCACTAAACATGCAGAAGGGTCTTGCCTATCATATGGAAGAGTCAGAATCTGTTGAGGTTTAAAGGGATACTGTCCACATTTATAAAATGCTTAATTTGTAAGTTAAACCTTTATGTTTGATTCCTTTATGGTAGCACTTAGCAGCGCCTAGAATTGACCGTACAAGCACATAAGGGACACAGTCCGCGTGAGTTACTGCGAAACTAATGTATTAGGCCAGCCCTGTATACCACGATATATAAATACACACAGCACACCTGGATGACCTAATTTCTGTCCGCAGTGAAGTACACCTGACTGCGGACAAGATTTTGCAGTAGCTCATGCGGTGTGTGTCCCTAATGCAGCAAAAGTGGTCAATTGCACTGCGGGGTTTAGGCCCTCTTAAATAATGAAGGGTTTGTCCACTGCAGGGGAAAAGATCGACATTTTCCTCTCCTCACCAGTATCCTATCAAACCCCAATGAACAGCAAACAATCCCTAGATGATTAACCGTTATAGGTTTGTATTGTTTGTGTTTGAGCAGGATAAACATCCCTTGCCATTGCTGTACGATTGATTGGCAATTTCCAATATTGTGTATACGGTTCATTTCATGTGCTGGTCCGTTTAATTCGAGCGGTGCTTGCCAGGAAAGCTCACTCTCGAAAGGTATACAGTGGTTCCACACTGTTGAGGTTAGCCAGTAATATTTAGGTTCAGCCCATTCTCAAAAATAAGGGATCATTATGGACTATACCATAAAGACATCAACCCCCTAAAGGAACCACTTGAGTACACTGTCTGCTAAATGTTCCATATCACAAGAAATACTGAATGGAATCGTATGGAATTTTCACACATCATGGAGAAGACCCATAGCTATCGTATAAAACAATTGGAAGAAGTTTCATTGAAAATTCCTTTGGGTACCACGTTTTTCTCAAAATGTCACAAACCATAAGTGAAACCTTTAGTATGGCAAGCCAAAGCGAAAAGAATTGCAGGACCGTAATTTGATATTGTAGGATCCTATTTTGATGTTGCAGGATACTTTTTTCGCTTTGGCTTGCCATACTTCAGGGCCGTATGCACCAACGAAGATTACCTTGAACTCAGGTTGAGCCACAGCTTTTCAATTGTTCAGATTTGCCAGGGCATGATGTGACAATGGAAAAGTTGTGGCTCAACCTGAGTTCAAGATAATCTTCTTCGTATGGTGCATACGGCCCTAGGGTTTGATGTCTTTATGATTATACTCATTGGAATACCGGTAATGCCTCGGGGTGGCCACGTGCAGAAAACGATTTAAAACGCCACTAAAATCTTCCGCCCCGTCTAATGAGGGATATGCAGAAATTCGCATCACGTATCCAAGGATGATACACAAAATGTCTGTCGCGTAATCCAAACTGCGCAGATATCTTTTTATGATGAAAGTTAATCTAAGTGAACGTGACTATCCATACGAGTACACACAGGAAAAACATCTCATTTCCTTGACTGCGCGCTCGGCTGCCAATTCTATTGGAATGACAAGAAATTGTATTTTGAGCGCTAGGAGATAAAAAGAAATTCGAATATAGACCGCCGATCACGTATATTTGTACAACTGTATGTAAGCCCTATACATGTGGAATGTTCATGTCATTAGCAAGACATTATGTATTGGTATCCTAGAGGGAGCTTTTGATGCTAAAAAGAACAAAATGTACTAAGGTTGTGCAGGTAATCTAGGCCCAGGAGTTTCTATTCCAGGTCCGTTCTGGTTTCCTGTAGCACACAAACGGATGTCTCAGTGATTATCTTTGCGGTAAACCCTAAGAAGAGGGAGTTTGCAGCAGGGGTGTCCTACCTCATGCTCCTCTTAACTGAAAAGCCGAATAGGCCTATATAAAATTTGCCAAGTGGCGATTTATAGTTCTGGAGTTTCCTGAGAAAGCAACCAGATAAGTTGGTCTTCCACCGAGAGGTCAAAATATTTTTTGGAATAAAGAAAAAGCATTTTTGATAAAATACTTTTCGGTCGGCCTCATATTTTGGGCATTCATATTTGTAACCTCATCAAGGTAACCTTCCCTTGTGAAAATATATTTAAATTTCACATAATGTATGTTTTAAGCTTATTTCCTCCAATGCCACCCCGAGACAAAGAGAAAATATCTGGATTATTTCAAACTTGTGATAGTCCACAATTATCTAAGACATGAACTTTACGCGTGCTGCCTGCTTAAAGCGATCCTTCTCTGCGCAGATACGTTGCCAGCCAAACGATACAGTTCATACCGGTTTCCACCACACGCTGTGTCGATATGATTAATGTCATTTCCGAAGAAACCAAACTCATCAAAGTAAGAATGGAGCCGTCGATCAAAACAGATGGATCATCAAAATGGCGGAAGACACGGTTCCGGATGTACTCTACCTTTAGGCAGTGATACGGGATTGGGCTTGGAAAGATCATCAACCTTCGCTCTCATGTTAACCTTTTGTATTTGTATTTGTATTTGTACAAAATCAAATATAAATACCTTTTGTATAGTGAACAAAGTTTTTTTTCAAGGTACGATTTGGAATACTCAACTGTGAGTCGTGAACAATTTATCCCGACAGGGCGGCGCTGTGAGGGGTGCAACCAAAGACGCAAAAAACGGGACAAAAAGTTGCGTCATGACTTCCTTGACGCTGTGCAACATGGACCAAGAGAAGTCGAATAATGGCGCATCCGCTCACAGCGCCTCCAAGAAGCGGTAGATTTGCAGGTTTCTCATTAAAGACATCTGGTGCTCACCCGTCTATCTGGCCTGACAGCCATCTAGCCTGGTTCGAATCCATCACATTTCCCGTTTCTGAGGGGGTGAGAGCCTCAGCCAATCATCGGGGCGCGAAGGAAAATCGACGTGCCAATCAAAATCCATGTTACACATGCGAGCGTGAAGAGCAAAGAAAGTGTCCAACGGTGATTTGTTTCGCGAGTTCTGATTGGCTCGGAGGCGGGGTCAAGTAGGGGGTATTAATTTATGCATTAACGGAAAAGATGACAGGATTCGGACAAGGCTAAAGACGGAGTCGATAGCCTTGTTTGGACAAGATGATTAAAGAGTGCCATCCCCATGTCCCAATGTGGCCTATTTCCTACACGCCCTACATAGAAGATGATTAGGAGTCGTTTATATCATTGGAATGGTTTCAGGGTAAAGGCGCTACTCCACTAGACAGATTATGTCGACACTTTCTGTCAGCCAACTCTCGACAGAAATGTCAAACGTCTGTCCACTTCAAATTAAAAAATCTGCCGTGAGTCATTTATTACTATATGACATAATCTTTCAATAATCCTTCCACTTGACAGCAGTAACTTCTGACACAAACTTCCGACAATTTTTCTGCACTCTTGGAAGTAACTGTCGCTTCGTTATCCACGAGAGATTTTCTCTCAGACAGCAATTTCTGACAGCGAAAACTGTCTAGTGGAGTAGCGCCCTAAAGGCGCCGCTCCACGTGACAGTTTTCTATCGAAAGTTTTCTGTCAGATAGTCAATTATTGCTCTCNCTCCAATGCCACCCCGAGACAAAGAGAAAATATCTGGATTATTTCAAACTTGTGATAGTCCACAATTATCTAAGACATGAACTTTACGCGTGCTGCCTGCTTAAAGCGATCCTTCTCTGCGCAGATACGTTGCCAGCCAAACGATACAGTTCATACCGGTTTCCACCACACGCTGTGTCGATATGATTAATGTCATTTCCGAAGAAACCAAACTCATCAAAGTAAGAATGGAGCCGTCGATCAAGACAGATGGATCATCAAAATGGCGGAAGACACGGTTCCGGATGTACTCTACCTTGGGCTTGGAAAGATTATCAACTTTCGCTCTCATGTTAACCTTTTGTATTTGTATTTGTATTTGTATGTGTACAAAATCAAATATAATACCTTTTGTATAGTGAACAAAGTTTTTTTTCAAGGTACGATTTGGAACATTCAACTGTGAGTCGTGAACAATTTATCCCGACTGGGCGGCGCTGTGAGGGCTACGTTACACAGTACTGTATGACAGCAATTATTGCTGTCTGACAGCAATAATTGACTATCTGACAGAAAACTTTCGATAGAAAACTGTCACGTGGAGTGGCGCCTTAAGTCGTTAGGAAACTAGGAAAATATTGTCCATCGAGGTTCATCTTGCACGAGATAACTCTCACGTGGAGCAGCGTCTTCGACCTTCTGGATGACCTTCCTTGATAACAATAGAGTCACCGAAGTGTTTTGTTTACCTCAAAACCTGTCACCTTATAGATTTTTTTCATTTCCTGCCCTCGATATCCACGACCTTGATATCACGACCATGTATTAATAACATCCAAGATATCCTGGAACCTATCATGTCATTTTAGCCCCTTTTCCTGCCGCCACTCGCCCTACCATTGAAAACAAGACCTTGTCATTTGTGGCCTTGCTGACACATTTCCGGGTAGATTAACGAACAGGTCTTCACCCCGGATCTCAACTTCCTTATCGCTTCAAGGTTGGACGTTGATTCCTCAACCAGCACACTGTCCTAAACAGCTGTCGGAAACACCCACAACAACGTAATTTCCAATCTGAACGTCAGAGAACAATTTGCACGCGCATCGTAACTCTGATGTATATAGGACAGCGCCATATTGCTCCGGGAACTACTTTCGTTTGTTTACTTCCGGGTTTGCTGTTTAGATTTGATTTGCTACTTAACATCAGTAAAAATTTGCCAAAATCCACTTAATAACTTCAAATCTACAATCAAATAAAATTATCCCACCGATATAATGTGTAAAGAACCCATAAATACATGTACGTGAAAAAGTATCAGCATTGGTCTGCACTATATCAAGTGTGGAAGACGATTCACTCACTTGCGGCGAATCACTGAATTATCTTTCGATTTGAAAGATGATTACTACGCCGACGCTCCTTTATACGGTCGAGGTAGTGTGCGATGGTCTTCCGAATGTAGCCGAGTACCTCCGAAGATGACGTCGATTGCGTTATTTCAATAGTTCCTGCGTCCTCTAGCGGGAAAAACTGGACCTCATGTGACACCTGGTGTGAAAAACTCGAACTAATCTTGATGGCCGCCATTCGACACTTGATTTCACGATCTCATAATGATGAATGACCTGTTCCTTATAAACACAGATGATTCTGATTATGTACATCATTAAAGATGTCAGGGCGGGATCATAAAAGAATATCAGGCAGAATATTATGCCGGCAAAAATCATCTAAATTCATTAAAATCAGGCAATTTATCATTTAATATCGAAGATTCAGGGCGGCTGGTGACGTCTGACCTTGGAAATGATTCCAGTTCAGCTGTAGGCGGGTTCTGATGTAATCTAATCTTTCTTGGCGAGGCCATCTCTCTGGTATCGAGATTCACAGCTTCGATCAAGGCCGCCATTCCGCTCGGTGGTGGTTGTCTTTCAATCTCTGTTCACCGGCAGTACCGGTGTGACAGGAATCAAAGTCTGCTAGAATCCAAGTCCGGTGTTTTATTGAACGAGGGATTTGGATGTATGCCTCTAGAAACCATGACCATTCGAATATAAGCTAACAAATACACCAGATTATTGTAACTCCAACTTGCATTACTATCACGCTGGAACGATTTTAGGTACTTTCAAGGGCCTCTAGAGGCAGGCTTTTAGTGCATATTGATAAGATTTCTAACAAAGAATTGGTGGCATGACTGAGGACCAAACTTGGGCATCATTTTTGAAGTAAAATTTTATCAATGCCAACATCTGATCCACAATTCATGAGTTCATGGCTAGCGCCATCTGTTGTATAGTGGCAGTACTGTTGGTAGCCCAATATCAAGCTGCCTCTAGGGTCCCTTTCACACTGGCAGCATAAAGTTGGTCTGCGGGGTTCCCGGTCGTCGTCGGGGCCAGCCATATTTAANAAGTAGTTCTCAAAACGTCCTGCCCCGTCCTAAAAAATCGTAAATCGGGCTAGAACGTGTAACCCTTGGCAAAATAATGCTTCGATGTTGTGGAGCACCCTTCCCGTCCATGAAGTTCGTGAAAGGACTCTAAAAAGTTGCCACAACGCCCACTCCGTTCGCACACGGTTTGAGCCCGTTCGGCAAAATTTTCAAGAACGTACTGAGAACTAGCTCAGTGTGATTGGGCCATAACGTGTGGACGTTGCTGCGGACTGCCAACTTCCAATCTGACATCATACGACTTCGCTTTTTTGCGAAGGACGCAGAGGAGGGCAGCATATAAAGCTCCCTTCTGGCTTGAAAAGGTGTAGCCCTATAGGCCTACATGTCAGTTGACCCCCAATTGCAGCATCTGCACCAACCGCGGAACTGTAGTCTGTAACTGCACAAGAGCCTACAAGTCGTGTTCGTTATGTAAAATAGCCTGCATCTATTTCAATTGACAAAGCTTTACTGGTTAGTGTTGCCAAGTTGGTGCTACTCAACAAGGGCAGATCCGAGTGCATCCTGCCAAGGTCAAGTGTCAAGGTTAAGATCAAGGTCAGGGTCACGGCTTGACTTTTCATATAGATGCAATTATTTCGAATCAATCACACGGTCAGGGGCAAGGTCAAGGTCAAGGTCATAGTTTGACTTTTCATAGATGCAACTGTTTGCAATCAGTATCACGGTCAGGGTCAAGGTTAAGGTCAAGGTCAGGGTCACGGTTGGACTTTTCATAGATGCTACTGTTTCGAATCAGTCAATGGCTAAGTAGTGTAGGAGAAATATAAGAAAACAGATGAGATTATTCAAAGCTTTCGCCAGGGTACAAGAGTCAACCTCTGGCCTAATGAGAGTCAGATAAAAGCCAGACTTCGGTGATTGCTTCATTTACCACTGCACTCAGCGACAGACAGTGTTTGTCTCGGGGATTATGTGTGTCCGCGAGCACATTGAAGCATTCAGCGGCGTAATTACACATGTTTATAGTTCATGACGTTACCCTTGGGGAGTGAGTGAGGCTGATTTCTTGGTCTACGAGGTAATGGGTCTCCGTCGTCTGGGTCTCAGAACTGATGAATTGTGTTGATAGTAACCGTGCTGAATCGAGAGTCATGCTACAGTATGTATCACATGTAACATACGCTGGTTCTCGCATGATTGTGATCATCATCAGGTGCGGCGGATTAGTAATTTGGGGATATTTGGACTACTCTCCATTCCAGTTTCCAGTGGCGCGAGGTTTATCAACGATAGCTCCGCAACGGCTGGCTCAAATTTGATACACCATACATCAATCGCCAATTTTTGTTCTGCCAGTTTTTGTTCTGCGTTTTCTTCACACATTCGATTGGTGCATAAAGCAAGCGTCAATGTCGGAGCAGGTTGTATTACGACAAGACAATAAAACGAAAATAAATTGATGCAAATCATGCCCATTTCGATGATTTCATTTCGTTTCGTTTCGTTCCGGGTTTTATCATTAACCATAATATTTCGTCTCTTGGCTCATCACCGAAACACACGTAAGGAGAAACCCCTCTTTAACCGGTGAAGTCCATCAATTACGTCTTGGCTCGCTCTGGCGTTCCTCTCCCAGAAACGGAAGGAACCATCATCATGGCATTTACTTTGAGGCTCTATCGACTGAAAACAGGAAGGAACCGGCGAGTGCCATCAATTCCCGGCAGATTTCCGTCGGGGATTTTTCTTAATACGTTTATAAGAACAAATTGATGGGCGCCAGTCAAAGAGACCAGGCTCAAATCTCTCGAATCCAGAAAGTAGGCGATGTTTGAAACTGTCTGTCTTCACTGACGGCTTAAAACCCCTTCACTGCCAACACCAATTTTTCGAAATGAAACTATGTTAAAAAAACTTGGAGAGGCACCTAAAACCTATCATATAGGTATTCATTGGAAAGCTCTCAGCGAGTACTTTCCAATGAATACCTATGTGACAGGGTTTCTGGTACATGTATAGGTTCATCAATTTCAATGAAATCGGCACTGGCAGTGAAAGCGCTAACATGAGATTTCGCAAGAGCCCGGTTAGGGCTACCCTACGAAGCGCGCGTTTATGCCCCCATCACACTCAGCTCAGCTAATTCTCAAGTACGTTCTTGAAAATGTTGCCGAACGGGCTCAAACTGTGTGCGAACGGCGTGGACGTAGTGGCAACTTTTTACTGTCTTTTTACGAACTGCATGGACGGGCTCGGACGGGAAGGGTGCTCCAGAACTTCGAGGCATTATTTGGCCAACGTTGACACGTTCTATCCCGTTTTACGATTTTTTTTTCGACGGGGCAGGACGTTTTGAGAACTACTTCAGTCTGACAGTACCTTTAACGTTGTCGCAGGCCTAACCGGGCCATTGCGAAAACTCGATGTAAAAACTTGTCCTTCGTCCCTTCTTGCCATCAATTGATCATCTTAAGTCTTCGGACCGACCTTCACCAGCCACTTCTATCTTTTTACCAATAACCAGATTCCCTCCCCTCCTTTATCCCGCTATTATCGAGATGACCTGCGCTCAAATCTGTTCCCCAAGCTCCAAACAAGACGAGACGACAAAGGTTTGTATTATAGAGGAGTGACAAATGATATTTACAATGGCTGTGTATCGTCATTAAGGGAATTGGTTCGAGGCCTTGAAAGTTTGGTCTGGATTTTCTGATATATATGTTATTATAGAACCCGACCACTTATATTTATTGATGCTCATAGGACAGAGTGGACTTGCGTCGCCATTTCTGAGGAGTTGATTTTTGTACGTTGGTGGTACATGTAATTCTGAGGGTAGCTGGATATCATCGTATTGGCTTGAACCTCGCAGGTGCCAGGTTCTATCCCCATATCATTCTAAGCAGTCTGTCCCTATATCATCCTCTGTCCCATCATCTTCTGTCCGCATATCATCCTCTGTCCCCGTATCATCCTCTGTCCCCATATCATCTTCTGTCCCCATATCATCCTGTCCCCATAAAATCCTCTGTCCTCATTTCATCCTCTGTCCATATTATACATGTCATCCTCTGTCCCCATATCATCCTCTTTCTTCATATCATCCTCTGTCCCCATATTATACCATCCTCTGTCCCCACATTACATCGTCCTTTGTCCCCACATTATATCGTCCTCTGTCCCCATATTATATCATCCGCTGTCCCCCTTTTATATCACCTCTGTCCCCACATTATATCGTCCTCTGTCCCCATATTATATCATCCGCTGTCCCCCTGTTATATCGTCCTCTGTCCCCATATTATATCATCCTCTGTCCCCATATCATCATCTGTCCCTGCATCCGTGCGCCAAATAAGGTATGCTGACCGGGTGAGTGGTCAGTCTAGGCCTTGATGCATATGGCCTCTTTGCAGATCTGATCTGTCACCGAGAAGACTATCATATATGCCTGGGCGTATCTGTCAGGAAGTCACCGTCAAAAGCGCCAGTGTTATGACCGGACATGAAATATAGACCAGGAAAAAACAAGCCAGTAATGGAATCAGCTTTAGATTACTATTGGAAGTTTGAATGAGTTGCCATCGCAGACAAGGAAAAAGTCAGCAGACAGTTAAGAAGTCCGGTCATCCGGATTCCAACTCTAGTGTTGTATGTGTTCAATAAGTAGACCAGTCAGATTGATCCAAATCGGATCGACGCAAAAATATTTTGGACAAAAAAATCCATTACGAGAATGTCGTGCTTGGACAAAGAACAAAGCTAGAAAGATCAGAAGTTCGGGAAAGTTGGGGGTCTGTTTATGCCTAAATTATCCACACAGGAAGATCCTTTCATTTATTTTTCCTGTGACAAAGCGTTTTCGTAAATGCTGCTTTCTTCGTAATTATTGATGAAGAATCTGGGAGTGATTCTTTAGGACTTACGTCCTATATGGCAACCGAGCTGCCTCAGTTCGTTGTCCCGGTCAAAGAGTGCATTTCGAACTGTTGATCAGCAAAAGCAGCCGACGAAAACTGTTTCTTTTTGCGTACTACGTCATCAAATGTTGATTTTCGCGAAGTACGTCATCAATTGTTGAGGGTCTCCACACTACGACGCCAGACCAACCAGCTTTTCGCTAACGTCCCACAGCTTTGGACCAACCTCGTCCACCTTCATATGTGGTCGAAGCTTGTCTTCTTTGCAGTCACTGGAAGGAATAATGGGAATTCAAATTACCAACCTTGCTTGAAGAAATTTGCTCAGATCTAAAGGCGTAGTTAAGATGAGTGCCAGTAGCCCTTTCCTTTTATACTTTTGAGTTTCCACCTTTTGCAAAATCAGCAATATCTGCTGAACGTGCTCACCATGAACCACAAATAATACGTACGCAAAGTATTTCCCTGTGACGTGTTCGGCCTCTTCTGACACAGCCAGATAGATCGTAGTCTGTGCACCCTGGGACGGCGACTTGAAGAAAAGCCAGGATAGGGATCCAATCACAAAAAATGTGGCTCGCCACCTCCATGACTTCTTAATCGCCTCGTTAGCGATGTTTGTGGGAATGACGCCGGGGTGAAGAGCGTTGGATACCACACCAGTGCCTGAAAATGTTAAATTTGCAAAAAAACGCCCCTTTCACACCGAGCCTACATACATGTGGAGTTGCGTCGCACTACCCACGCTGGCCTACGTGGCAGTACGCCGAAGGGCGCAAAGGGGTACGCGAGAAGGCCGCACTACCTATGCTATGCCTTACGCTGGCCTACGTGGCAATACGCCGAGGGACGCAAAGGGGTACGCGAGATGGACGCAAAAAAAGTAAAAAAGTTTAATTTTTTCGCGTACTTTCGGCGTAGAGCACTGAACGTATACGNTTTCGCAGCGGTGCCTGCGGGGAGAACAAATATTTTGCTGGTGTGAAGTGCTACAGTCCTGTTTCTCAATGTTTCCCCTCACTGTGCGAAAAAAATATGTGAAATGAGAGTGAGAGACGTCCCCGTTTTCCCGTATTGAAAGATTATTCTCTCTCTAAGAGTCTTATGTTTGGAAACGCCGAGATACGTGAAAACACTTGGAAATGTTGCACCGGGTTTGTCTTTGGTTTTCGAGTAGTTTACTGTTTGCCGCATTGTACCTGGGTTGGTAGGAAAATGTATATAAAGTCCATTTCCAGAGTATTTGCAAATTTTCGACCCCAATCGGGGTCTTCTTCAGGCTTGCACTTTTCCACACTAGATTTCAGAAAAGACTTCTCTGAAATCTTATTCTGAAGTCTTTTCTGAAATCCAGTGTGGAAAAGTGCCAGCCTGAAGAAGACCCCGGTTGGGGTCGAACATTTGCAAATATTCTGGAAATGGACTTTATATACATTATCATATAGTGTGTCGATTTTTGTGCTCGCCTTCTCGTTGGTAGGAAAACACTCGAAAAAGGATCGACATTCCATGTAGGTCTGCGGCTCCCTACTTCCATCAGTCTGTTGTAGGGGAACATTGACAGACGGGTAATAAAGACAGATGTTACACCGGCCGGTACGAACACCATGGTCTTACCAGCATTGTTTATCAGGACATCTAACCGCCTCTCCTCCGCGATAACCTCCTCTGCAAATTTCCGGACAGACTCCAGAGACGCCAGATCCAACTTCTTCACGACGATTTCGTTGTTCCCGGTCTTTTTTCTTATCTCAGCGGCGACCTTTTCCGCTGCGACCGTGTTACGACAGGCCATGATGACCCGGGCACCTGGGTCGAAACGGCGGTTGATTAGTTTATGCCAAATGGAGTTCGCAATTAAACTATCTATAGGCCTAATTATCAAGGCCACTTGAAACATTACTATGTACATATATATGATTTATGAAATCGGCGTGAAAAGGTCGTTGCACGCCTGCTACATGTATCACTCGATCAGACAGTTTTATCAATTAAAGTATCGTCACCAGAACAGAAATAAGTTAAAATCTTATCAATCCACTTTCAATGTGATATGTAGGGACTAGACAAAATGACCCCGTCGGAACGCAAGTGCTTCTTAGAGAGGCGTCATGTTTGTCCTGCGACGTATTGATCAGAGCCCAACGGCTCATAAGGCGTGATATCTTCACAATGCACGCCGATAGCCCATTCATTTTTCTGGGCCTCCAACTGCGAGTAACAAGAGTACCTACAAGAGTACCGCTAGGTACTCAATAGCAACTTGTCTGTACTCGTTCAGAGTGCGTCGATCTCTCTTCGAAGCCTGCTCTTGGGCATTAGAATGCCGTAAGAAATTTCCGTCATTACCTCGTCTTGCCAAGTCTTCCACCGTCGCTCGACCTATCCCAGAGTTTGCTCCTGTCACAATGACTGTTTTCCCCACCATCGACGCTTTACTGGTACATACCCCTCCGCTGAACCAACGTCTAAGCACGACGAAAGTAGCCACTGGAAAAGTTACAATCAATGTGAAGATGCTCCCATATACGGCGTGACAACGGTCAGAAACCCCGGGGAGAAACCCTGCTTTCAGCTGTTGCTGGGAGGCTGATAGAGCGTGGGAGTAGCCTACTAACCCTAACGACCGAAGTCGGACAATGCTGGCAGACCAGTCATCGTGAAATTTGATGTACATGTAGGCCACGATGGTTAGCAACGTGGCGATTGGAATTGCTCCCGCGGCTTAGCATCCGACGGTTATGCTTGTGAATGCGGGTGACCTTCAGTCTCTTGTTGCCTGAATAAGTGCCAGTTACATCCGTGGGCTTCTATGCTTCGGGTAATTCGTCTCCCCAAGAACCAAAGTGCCAAGGAAACGTCCATGGACATCCAGCAGGAGGCCGCCGCAACGGCACGGGGACAATCAGCTTGCCGAATATCCTGCAATATCCTGCAGTGCCCCGAAGTCTTACTTACCGGTGCCTGCACTGCTCCAGAAAAGTGTCGAGCGAAGAACCTCACTTATTTTAGGCAACTCCATTTCCCCCACTCTATTCTGTATGGTTTGGATGTACTCCATATTTTACAGGCTTACATGTATTTTAAGGAATCACCGGTGAATGCGTCCTGACGCGGGTGTATTATCTGCCAAACAATGATTGTAGGCCTATTTCATAGGCCAATATGAAGTATAATATAATACCGGTATAATTTAATAATTTCTAGGCCTACATGTATGAATCGATAGATGAGTTATCAAGGTCGGTGCATTCAAACTCGTTGAATAATCGTATCGGCAAGCAGTGTCCACTAGACCATGGCCTGTTTTTTGACGCCAGACGTATCGATTTGTGTTGGCCTACCACCGATGGCGCAGTTGATTGCATCGTGATTTCCAAGGGTCATAAGAGATGGAGATTGTCAACCTCTAGTTGGCGCCCCAGTAAACCGACCTCGTCGGTGTCCTGTATGACCTCTTCCTCGCTGGTGTCCGGTAGACAGACCTCATCGTCCCTAGTCCGCTGGTGTCTGTAGACAGGTCTCACAGGTGTCCAGCCTCGCCAGTACTTCGTTGATATCCCTTAGGCAGACCTCGTAGTTGTCCAGCCTGCCCCTCCTTCGCTGGCGTCCGTAGATAACCTTCGCAAGTGTCATGCCTCGCCTCGACTTCGTTGATGTCCGGTAGGCATACCTCCTACTTGTCCAGCCTCGCCTCTATCTTGCTGGCGTCCGTAGATAGACTTCGCCCGGGAGACTTCGCAAGTGTCCAGCCTCGCCTGACTTGGCTGATGTCCGGTAGGCAGACCTCATAGGCTCCAGCCTCGCCTCTACTTCGCTGATGTCCAGTGGTCAGACCTCACAGGATTCCAGCCTCGCCTCTACTTCGCTGATATCCGGTAGGCAGACCTTACAGGCCTCCAGCCTCGCCTCTACTTCGCTGATGTCCAGTGGGCAGACCTCACAGGTGTCCAGCCTCGCCTCTACTTCGCTGATGTCCAGTGGGCAGACCTCACAGGTGTCCAGCCTCGCCGCTACTTCGCTGATGTCCAGTGGGCAGACCTCACAGGTGTCCAGCCTCGCCGCTACTTCACTGGTGTCCGGTAGGCAGACCTCACCGGTGTCCAGCCTCGCCGCTACTTCACTAAATGTCTGTAGCATCCAGCCTCACTTCTAATTGCTGGTGTCTGTAGACCGACCTTGCAGTTGTTCTTTCTTCCTCTACTTCGCTGATATCCGGTAGGCAGACTTCACAGCTGTCCAGCCTAGCCGCTACTTCACTGGTGTCCGTAGACAGACCTCACAGATCCAGCCTTATTTCTAATTGCCGGTGTCTGGTAGACCGACCTCTCAGTTGTTCAGCCTCGTAGCCTCTTCCTTGCTGGCGTCCAGGGGCCATATTTATGAAGCTTTCGCAACTTTGCGTTCACGCAAATCTTTTGTAAAGCAGTCAGTGAACAATACGGCATGTGCAGCCAAACAATAGACTTGCGTTCACGCAGAGTTGCGAAGTCTTCATAAATATGGCCCCTGGTCCGGCAGGAAGACCTCACCGATTTCCAGCGACCCCAGGACACATCTGTTGACATCCATGCAGGGTTTACGTGGCCTCCAAGGGCTGATCGTCAAAGGAGATGATGTAGAGGTCTTGTAAATTTCCACCCAGGGGCCGCTTCCAAGTAGCTTTTCCTGTCTCTAGCAATTTCGACATCAAAGAATGATTGATGATCATCACGCCTTACCGATCCCCCTGGAACCATCAAGCTGTGTCAGACATGAAGACGATGTGAGACAGGTTAAATATAGATAATACATCATGGTAACTGGTAACAAGTATACGTACTCTCTTTTCATGTGGTTCTTAGAAGTTGCGGGAAGGTTGGCTTTGTAGAGTTGGCTCTATGCGCTTTGGTACTTGTGAACCTCTTTGACTTTAGTGTTAAGTCAGAGAGTGACTCATAAGCCTAGCTGGCTAAGTTATTTATGCAAGTGTATGAAGTGACAGAAAAAGAAGGGTAGAAATGAACACATACAGGTCAGTGGGCGGATGTACTTTAAAACTTCTATGTGACAGTCACACTATACCTGTTTGCGTGTGAAGGGAGTGGTAGAAGTTGTTTGCATGTGAGGGGGTTGGAGGAAGGGCCCACCGCTGATCGTGCAAGTTGGATCAAGTTATGTTGGTGAGGAACGTGCATCTTTTGATCAAAGCATTGATTGAAACAAGTCGGCAGTCGTCATCTCGGAAGAGAATTCATAGGGTTGTCTAGAGTGTTGGTCAAAGATTTCAAGCCGTGCTGTTTTTCTTTTTGATCCCTTCTTTCGCCAAATTGCTCCTTCCGTGTCCTGCTTTCTGCCCATACGCTCCGCCTTCAGATCTCGTCTACCAGTCATCGACAACTCTAAGGGGCCAAAATCGACAGAACTTTAGGGGATTAAGTCCTTTTCTTCTTGGCTGTTGGAGATTCCTGTAAAACGTCCGAATCTACTTACACTAATGGTACAACAGGAAAGTGAGCGCACTTTACCGGTAACCCACAGCGTTGATAATGCATTTCCTGTATTGCGTGCTTACATCTTTACATTTTGATCGTTGCAAGGTCGTCACTTCGGCAGGTGGCTGCATTTCTTTCTGATTGGGAGGGGGTATTCCCGAACCGACCCGAGGAGGGAAGGAGGGTTCCTCCGAACCAGCACCGTGTAAAAGGATTGACATTTCTGACTTGCGAGCAAAAGCTACTGGTACATGTAGGACAGATTTGAAAAAGTACATCGTAAGAACTCTGTCACGAAACTGACCATGCCATGCCGCAAGGAAGATGGAATGGAGTTTCGTGGTTTGTTTCCAAACGTCAATCTTCATCACACGTTTCAGGTGTCGACGGATATCAATCGAAACGGCCATAGCTGAAAAATGGACCCGACAGATATGTAAATAAATGGTCTAAAGACCTGGGACCTTATTCACAAAGCCCCGTAACTTTTAAGGGTACACAAATCCTTTGTCAGGCTGATAGTGAACAACAGGTTGTCCGCAAAAGGACAATGGTTTGCGCACTCCCGTAAGTTACGGGAGCTTCGTGAATAAAGGTCCCAGATGAAGAAATTCGGCCTACGCAGGTAGGCTACTCACAAACAGACACTATGCATGGAAGTATTTAATAAATTTTATGCAGTGCCAAGACGAGCTCCGAGAATTCCAGCTTCTGGTGCGCTAATGTGGCCGACAAGCCAAAACACCGAATTTATACCAGCGCTATTACACAACACTTAAATACGAAAGTCATGCCATTGAGTAGGGCTATTTTGAATGGCGTTGACCACAACGGTCTGGCGACTTTCAGTGCCTGACAGTGCCAAGTATAGAAGGTCCGAACAAGAATGAAACGATACCCCTTTGTTTGTACAGTGTGGTTGGTCACGTTGGTCGTCCAAAGTGTAGGAAGCACTTGTCAGGCTTGTTGGGCAAAATGGGCAGACAGGTGTCATAGAATGTAATGCCCCCGATATCAGATGCCCGCTTCTTTTGTCCAGGGGACATCTGGTAACAGAAGTTAACAGAAGTTCTGTTTGTCAGTGGCCGGCTGACCCTTAATCCGTCAGAATCTATTGTTGTGGGGCATCTCATATCGGGGGGCATGACATTCTACGACACCGGGGGCAAGCGCACATCCGTACATGTTGTTGCTCCTTTACATTATGACTTTGGTAATCGGAATGCCGCTCGGAGCTGTTTGCTCTTCAAGGGGGCGAATTTCTGTGTTGTGTTCTCCTCGAAAGTCAGTCCCTACCTCTCCGACCATACAGAAGTGACAACTTAATGTTAAAGTACTCCTTTGACGACAGACCTGAACGAACGACAGACAGAAGCGTTCCATTTGAAGTGGATACAAATGCGTGTAGTTTACGACAGTGACGTGTTCTACATCTCTGGTATTCTTGGCTTGGAATGCACCATGAAAGCAACAGGCACGCTAAGTCAAAACCTCAAGTTGTAGCGTTTGAGTGATTACAGGAGGAGTTCCGCTTTGAAGTTTCTTGGTATTTGTCGAAGCACGAAGGGCTTTGTCAATCAGTGGATAGAACCGCTGGTACCTTATTCATCGGATGCGGGATTAATGCCTACAACATGAAAGCCGTCGCCGTCACGGATCATGACAATACTCAAGTTAGCACGCAACGTTGTCCTCTCAAATATAATATTCCGCACTGTTTTTTCCCGCCCGCTTTTGAATCAAAGGGCCACGTCCCCTTTTGTGATATTTTTAATTTCTTTTTGTCATTTTCAACAAGGGTTATTTTTTATTTTCATTTTTATG
>NMRB01000410.1:142173-189980 GCA_002633025.1 Notospermus geniculatus
CACTGTGACCTACCAAAAGAGGGTAATTTATATTACCCTCGTAAAATGGCGGCTCTCCAGTCTGTCGATTCGGTAAGTTTATCTGCTCTTATTCCTTCCCTATTCGATTTTAGCAGTCCCCCTATGGATGTGCTTGTAGATAAAACTGTCAGGAACACGCCAGTATATGTGACGAACCCCTGTAAGTGCTAGTATTCGAGTAATTTGGCCGTGAAATTGCCGACTTTGACGAGGGTAATATAATCGGGAGATTTGAAGCATACGAGGTAATACTGAATTTATATAACCCTCGTCCAATCGCCAAATTTCAGCGTCTAATTTCGGGAAAGATCGGGATTTCAGCATGTTATGCTATAGATGACTTGAAAGAGTAACATTTTCTCCACCTCCCTGCAAAAAGCCAGCTTCGTAGCTACACCTTGTAAGGAACAGGAGCCAAAAATCAGACTGAATCGATAGACTGGAGAGCCGCCATTTTACGAGGGTAATATAAATTACCCTCTTTTGGTAGGTCACAGTGTTAGTGGTAGTGGTCAGGAAGCTTCTAAATAACAACGGTGAATTAGGAAAAGACTATACGGTCGCGAATCCTACGTGAAGCCTTTGTAAACACAGGTGTAACATAGGTGAGTGTTTCTGTAGCTCAGTGTTCCCCAACAATAGACGCGGCCTAGAAGGGTTATTGTTGGGTTAGTTGCCGCTTAATCCGTCAGGAGGGAAACAATAAGAAAACACAGAAATACGGGGAACACTGATCGACGTTACACCGGCGTGTTTTATATGTAATCGCAGCCTTGGGCCTGAAAACTTGTTCACGAAGCTTCGTAACTTAAGGCAGAGCGTAAACTATTGTCCATTTGCGGCCAACCTATTGTTCACGATCAGCGTGACAAAGGGTTACGTACCCATAAACTTAAGGGGGCTTTTGTGAATAAGGTCCCTGATTTTGGTCTCAATTAATGCTTTGTTTGAGACTGCCCACCATGTATATCGACATCCTGCGAAAGTCTGCCATGACAGGTCAGAACTTAGGGGTAAACAAACCTGGGCCCAGTGCATTGTCGGTAAGCACAGGAGTCAACTGTACAAATGCACTGGCACTAGGCCAAGGTTTGTTTACCTCTTCTGATCTGTCATGGCCGACTTTCGCAGGATGTCTATTTTGTTTCTTACGTGGTGTTAAATTTTCTGTGGCGTAACTCAACCCAGTAATGTCTTTCCGCTTAACCCAAGGCCGATAACCATGATTTATTGTGAGATATCCGTCTCTAGGAAATAATATACGGCCTCCCAGTTTAAATGGAATTGTCTGCTTGACTGTCTGCATTCGTGGAAAATGAATGTTGTTCACGACATGCACTTTACGGAGAAGACATCAGGACTGTAGGCCAGGATATTGGCCCGTCTTCGCTGTAAAGAACCCAGCCCTGATCAGGTGCGTGGTTCCTTCCTCGCTCGATGTACACGTCAGTCGGTACTCATCGCAAATCGCCCACAAAGTTAAGGAATGGCTCTGTCTGATCGAACCACTCCTCTGATATCAAAAAGAATTCTCGCGTCTCCTAGACATCGTATCTTCAGTCGGAAATTACCCTTGAAAACAACAAACAGCTTGATTTAGACTGAGACAACCTCAAAGAAAGACCAACAGGGTGATTAACTCGAGTCGTCTTTCGAGAACTTTCAGCGGATACTTTAAATTACTTGACGGGTTTGGTTGGAAGTAATCTTAAAAGTTTTTAAAGTTTTAAATCTGCTTTGGTTCGAGAGACTGTATTACGAATGTTCTTAGAGGTGGTTGCGTTCAGAGTGCTTGGTTTAGCATGTCTCCTTTCGCTCTTGTGCGATGGCTTGTGCCAGCATCCAATGGAAATACCTAGCATGTCACATTTTGTTGTTTTCGAGAAAAATGGGTTTATGTGGAATGACAACTTGGAAGAGTTTTGTTGTGAAAAACACTCCTAATTAAAAATATGTCATACAACAGGATTAAATGCAATTTGCTATGTTTTACCTCTGATTTCATGCTGAATTTGCAAATGTAAAAACGTAGTAAGTCACAATTCTGATGACTTAGACGTAAAAACCGAGTAAGTGCACCACTGTCTTTCCAAGGCTTTAGCGAACATTTTGCAAACAAAAATTGTTTATTATGATGAAACAATACCTTTTAAGTACGAATTTGGCCTTAACTCATTTTTTCCAAAAATGTGACTTATTAGGTATTTCCATTGGACGCTAGTGTAGCACTCGTTGCCTTGCACATTTCAACTCAAATCTATCCATCTGGAATTTCAATTTCTGACAAATTGTTTCTGCAAATTTCCTCGTACAGTCAAGATTGATCGCTCGCACTGAGTTGAACTGACATATACCATGTTTTATCAGCTAACCGTCCCCCGGGAAACCAATTTCATACAAGACTGTCATAGCGACAGTTGGTTTGTACAAGGATTTCCCCTTTCGATTTGAAGGTTTTTTTTATTTATTTACTGTCATCTTGCTGACATACGAGTCAAAATTCATTTTAAACTGACTGACGTTATCCCGATCAGAAATTTCATTTTAGATACCGGTACGCGAGTCGTGCTTTTAGACAACAGTACCAACGATGGAAAGATTATGGGCCCTATGCTTGGGTCGGACTTCAGCCACACTTTCATTAAAGTCAGAGGTTTCTCAATGCTTCAAGCAAAGAGAAAGTCTAACTTCAGCTATACATTAGGCGAAACTCCGACCCAAGCATACGGCCCTTAGACCTATTTGCAGCTCTGCCTCCGAATTCAGTCTTTTTTCCTGGTCAGGAGTGTATACGAGACAGTTCAGCGTTCCGACTTTGGCCCTGGCGGGGCAGCTGCCCAGTACCACGTAGTCATGTGGGTCTCCTTGCACAGCCAGAGACTACAGAATTTTTGCGGAAGGTGTTTCCATCGAGTTAGTCTATAAAGGGGCTGCTTCGCCTGAGGGCAGAATCACTTTGCCAAGGAATCCTCCACAGGAGAATTTTCTCGTGCGAGTTGGCTCTTAATAGGTCATTCATCGTTGTTGGTTTCCTTACGACTTTACGCTTAGGCCAAGGACACAAACGACTGCCCGTAGTTCTCTATGGTTGAGTTACCAATGGAGGGTCAACTTGGGCGAGGATACTTCGAAGTGGAGCAGTGCCTTTACATGTAGATCACTTACGATAGACGAAAGCGCTAATAGGGAGTTTTCGCAAAGTCCCCGAAAGGTCAACGCGAACGCCAAACCCATTGTTCGATGCCACGAAGAGAGCACCAAACAAAAGGTAGACGTTCGCTTTGGCGTTTCGGGGGCTTTGCGAAAACTCTCTAATGACGTGACAAAAAGGTACCCCTATTTGCCGAATTCATTTTTAAAACAATCTAGGCTAAGGCAAAAGGCATGACTAGCACTTCAATAGCCTGTAACACCATTGTAGCATTTATTGTAGCGATGTAAAACACCCTACTTCAGCCTCATTTACTGCAGCCTGAAATGATAAATCACACCCTTTCTCACACGCCAGGGAAATCATTTTAATTTCTCAAATCAAAAGATCGCGTTACCCGCTGCCCCTGTTCATTTCATCGACTGCCAACCACATCCCATGATAAGCTTTCACTTTGCTCCGTTTCATTTGCAAATCAAATAATTCTAAGCTTCGCTTGAATCAGACCTCAGTCGCAGTTATAATTTCCGAACGCATTAATTTCCACTTTAGAGAGGTGTCTTTCACGTTTTGAATTGAAGGAAGTTTGGAGATAACCATTCGTGGAGTGTGCGGTGGCACAGTGGAAAGTGTGTCGCACTCGCGATCAAGAGGCCGCGGATTTTCAGCAGTCGCAGCTCATCCCGGACAGTTCCACGGTGTCATGATTGATTAAGTCTGATTATGAACGGATACATCAACTGGCCTGTCATGCATGCCATTGTCCTCCTTTCCACAATTAATATCTCATATAAATCGACAAGGTGTCGATTTGTCAATTGCACGATATAACATTTTCTGCTGTCGTAATGGTCGCACTGGGTCGGAACCTGTCATATTGTCGATCTTTACGAGGTAACAAATGGTAATATAACATGTAGTTTGTAGAAATCTGTCAAGTTGGGTATGATATCGACACTTCCTGCAGTTATAGACGGGCAAAATACTGCCATGCACAACGACCTGGGAGACGCTATACTGAAGCTACTCTTGCATAAGACAAGATACTGTTTGTTAATGGTGTGTGTTGCCCCAGAGTTTTTTCGGCCCTGGAAGTATTCGGCCATAAAGATTGATAAATAGGAAATGAAACTTGGAGGCATGCGATGGGATTTTTCATGCGAGGGTTGCTGGTAGATCGAGAGAATGATACAGGTGGAGTGGAAAAGTGAGGTGATGAATCTCATTATGCCAGGCTGGATTCGAACTCAGGACCTGCTGGTTAAGTGGAAGTGGTAACCCACTATAACTAAGGCGTCGCGCCTTCTGCTACCATATACCAGGCTGGATTCGAACCAGGTGTGAAGGGAAAGAATGTCCTACTAGGAAAAGCTGTCCGGGGAACAAAAGATCCTATTGTTACATTCTAATCTCTGACAATTGGTTTCTATACGCATGCCGCTTATTCCGTCATTCAACAATAGAAGTGGACACTTTTTACAGGGGGACACTTTTTACTGCTACACCGAGACCTGCTGCTTGCTAAGCGGACGTGGTAACCCACTAAGCTATTAAGGCTTCGCCTCTGCTACCATATGCCAGGCTGGATTCGAACTCGGGACCTGCTGCTTGCTAAGCGGACGTGGTAACCACCACGCTCCCGTCGCCTTTTGCCGGTGCGCTTGAAGAACAGTATGAAGCTTTTATACAGCACTTTCGGCAGTAGTTGTCGAGTCTCATCACGTCGCTGTCTCTCCAGAAGCCTTTCTGGGGAAACTCAAGGAGCAGCTCATTCGGCGTATCACTTGATCCTCCAGGGGCAGGTCCTCACAGAAGATGTTTTGCAACCATCTCCCTGATACCCACACCTTTCAAGTCGGAGTTGAAGGGTGTCAGGTTGATGTTGCCAGAGGTGTTGATCATGAATTCTAGTGAGAATTCTTTCCGTTCTCCTGAAGGTAGCTAGGTCAAGGGACAGGCCAAGTTCTTGGAGGTGGAGACCCAAGTGTTCCTCAGATCCCCAGGGCTGTCTGTCTGAAAAGCTTGAAGTACCCTGTCGTAAAGTTATTCTGGGCGTCACTGCAGGGCCTGATTGAAGAAAATCACGCCAAGGTTTAGTCGATGTCATTCAAGAACAGCCGGACCTGACCCCTCAATAAGGCCGTCGAAGTCACTTCCTCACGGTCTGTGCAGTTAACAGAAGCCGTGTAGGTGTGCTGCTTGCGAGAGCAGAAGCTGCGAAACGACGAACATCTCCCGAAGGAGAAGACCTCTTTCAAGGGATGGACGAAGCATTTACCCCGAAATCGCAGTTGTAAGGTCCCCGAGGTCTGGCACTGCCAGGGTCCATCCAGCTTCTCGTGTTGGTGATGATTGGCATTGCTGATCACACAGCAGGCTGTAGATATCTTCGAATCGAAGTCATGACATTGATACGATAATGTTGGAGGAGCTGAATCCCAGCATCTTGTCCAAACAAGGCCATCGACTGCGTCTTTAGCCTTGTCCCAGTCATGTCATCTTTTGCGTTAACTCAAATTANCGTCTTTTACATTCCGTTTGCAACCAGGATTCCGTTCCGTCCGCTCCGTACTTAATAACTACCCCGTGGAGTGTGCGGTGGCACAGTGGAAAGAGTGTCGCACTCGCGATCAAGAGGCCGCCGATTTTCAGCAGTCGGAGCTGGCTCCCGGACAGTTCCATGGTGTCATGATTGATTAAGTCTGATTATGAACGGATACATCAACTGGCCTGTCATGCATGCCATTGTCCTCCTTTCCACAATTAATATCTCATATAAATCGACAAGGTGTCGATTTGTCAGTTGCACGATATAACATTTTCTGCTGTCGTAATGGTCGCACTGGGTCGGAACCTGTCATATTGTCGATCTTTACGAGGTAACAAATGGTAATATAACATGTAGTTTGTAGAAATCTGTCAAGTTGGGCATGATATCGACACTTCCTGCAGTTATAGACGGGCAAAATACTGCCATGCACAACGACCTGGGAGACGATGTACTGAAGCTACTCTTGCATAAAGACAAGATACTGTTTGTTAATGGTGTGTGTTGCCCCAGAGTTTTTTCGGCCCTGGAAGTATTCGGCCATAAAGATTGATAAATAGGAAATGAAACTTGGAGGCATGCGATGGGATTTTTCATGCGAGCGTTGCTGGTAGATCGAGAGAATGATACAGGTGGAGTGGAAAACTGAGGTGATGAATCTCATTATGCCAGGCTGGATTCGAAATCAGGACCTGCTGGTTAAGTGGAAGTGGTAACCCACTATAACTAAGGCGTCGCGCCTTCTGCTACCATATACCAGGCTGGATTCGAACCAGGTGTGAAGGGAAAGAATGTCCTACTAGGAAAAGCTGTCCGGGGAACAAAAGATCCTATTGTTACATTCTAATCGCTGACAATTGGTTTCTATACGCATGCCGCTTATTCCGTTATTCAACAATAGAAGTGGACACTTTTTACAGGGGAACACTTTTTCTGCTACACCGGCACCTGCTGCTTGCTAAGCGGACGTGGTAACCCACTAAGCTATCAAGGCTTCGCCTCTGCTACCATATGCCAGGCTTGATTCGAACCCGGGACCTGCTGCTTACTAAACGGACGTGGTAACCACCAGGCACCTGTCCTATTGCCGGTGCGCTTGAAGAACAGTATGAAGCTTTTATACAGCACTTTCGGCAGTAGTTGTCGAGTCTCACGTCGCTGTCTCTCCAGAAGCCTTTCTGGGGAAACTCAAGTAGCAGCTCATTCGGCGTGTCACTTGATCCTCCAGGGGCAGATCCTCACAGAAGATGTTTTACAACTATCTCCCTGATACCCACACCTTTCAAGTCGGAGTTGAAGGTGTCAGGTGGATGTTGCCAGAGGTGTTGATCATGAATTCTATAGTGAGAATTCTTTCCGTTCTCCTGGAAATAGCTAGGTCATGAGACAGGCCAAGTTCTAGGAGGTGGAGACCCACGTGTTCCTCAGATTCCCAGGGCTGTCTGTCTGAAAAGCATGAAGTACCCTGTCGTAAAGTTATTCTGGGCGTCACTGTAGGGCCTGATTGAAGAAAATCACGCCAAGGTTGTGTCGATAACATTCAAGAACAGCCGGACCTGACCCCTGAATAAGGCCGTCGAAGTCACTTCCTCAGGGTCTGTGCAGTTAACAGAAGCCGTGTGTGTGCCGCTTGCGAGAGCAGAAGCTGCGAAACGACGAACATCTCCCGAAGGAGAAGACCTCTTTCAAGGGATGGACGAAGCATTTACCCCGAAATCGCAGTTGTAAGGTCCCCGAGGTCTGGCACTGCCAGGGTCCATCCAGCTTCTCGTGTTGGTGATGATTGGCATTGCTGATCACACAGCAGGCTGTAGATATCTTCGAATCGAAGTCATGACATTGATACGATAATGTTGGAGGAGCTGAATCCCAGCATCTTGTCCAAACAAGGCCATCGACTGCGTCTTTAGCCTTGTCCCAGTCATGTCATCTTTTGCGTTAACTCAAATTATAAATGAATCTGACCCCTACTTGACCCCTCCTCCGAGCCAATCAGAACTCATGAAACAAATCGCCGTTCGGCACTTTCTTTTCTCTTCCCGCATACATTTGTAACACGGATTTTGATTGGCACGTCCATCAGCCTTCGCACACCAATTATTGGCTGAGGCTCTAACTGCCTCAGAAGTGGGAAATGTGATGGATTCAAACAGGCTATGGGCGTCAGCTGGCCAGAATGACTGGTGAAAATCAGATGGATCCCGGTGACGAAGGTCTCTGTGGTCTTGAACTGCGGTTTTGGTGCACTTGTACCTGACGGTTTGTACCACTTCTCCCTTCTGCCAGACTCAAGCTGGATGCCTGCGGATGTTATTGTAATCTTCACATATAATGTGGAAGCAAGGAGACAGGACGAATTTAATTGAACGCCGAGGGATTGGTTATTATGAGGTATTACGTCTCACCAGCTGCTCGGATGTTTTTTAGGTTCCAATGCTGACGTGAACGCTTTCGTTCGTAAAGAGAGCGACATTCCCCTCGGTATCTTTATTAATCAGAATAAATTGGTCCTGGGACTGTTTCGTTGTAGCGTACGCTGCTCCTGTCCTTACGTGCAGATTTGTAATACCGTATACCGTTTAACAGCTCAGTCTGAGTGTCGTCGTCCATGTCTTCCCATACTGCAAGACAGTGTAGGCCTACTGTGCCCCTACACGTCATCCTCTCGAAACAGGGTCATTCAGACGCATCTCCTACGTCGCACCTCTTCATAAGGGAGGCGATGGCCGAGTGAAATGACCTGAGTCTCAGGATGCTACATGTACATGTAGTTACAAGGCACGGCCTAAGCTGCCGCCCATGGAGGATTTGCTTTACGGCCCGGTGGTTGGCGCGTTGGCCTCCGTGCTGGAAGTTAAGCAACGTTGAGGGCGGTCAGTACTTGGCGGGGTGACGTATGATACAGACTACACCAACACCACACGACTTTTTATGCTGTATAGCAAAGGGAGTTTAGGTAAAGGTTTGCCCCGAGAAAGACAATGAGAAGACGTGATTCACTGGACATCAACATTTGATGTTATACGTCCCTACGCCTATGGGTGTCACCTTGGCTGAAAAACACCATTGGACGTCAATGGTATAGCATTCTTCTTGGCCAACTTCCAAAAATAGCAAAGTTTAGTTTCGCTCCGATTTCGAGAACGACAAAGAGTGGAGAATGATGCTTTCCTTTTTGCGTATTACGTCATCAAATGCTGCAGTGTACCTCGTCTGCAGAGCATCATTGGAAGTGTGCATACCGACCTCTGAAAAACGATTACGAAAACTCGTTCTCATCCTAGACATGAATCTGAACCTCGCTAATATGATGTCGTAGACTTGACTTGACGTCATTTCCGTTTATCTCGACCTCCCTATTGTCGACGTGTTTGTATTGACTGACAACATCCACGCAGAATTGCATCAGCTTCCAATCTCGCAGGCAAAAATAAGACGGCAGTATTTCCTAACCGGTGGTGGAAAAACCTAGAACCAATAGATGACAACGGCAATAATGTTCATTAATGTACCGTTTGCCGGAATTGTTGATGGCCGACCGGCTGTAACCGCTTCCTCTAAGGTGGCATTTATCTACGGCCGGAAGGCCGGGAAAGTCGATCATCGTAAGGTATGAGATTTCGGTGTCGTATATTGAGGAAGGCACAGGGGGTGCACGAAGTATTGGCACGGAGGAATGACGGTAAAAAACAACGATGTTTGTTTCAGAAATTAACGGTTATTGCGCCAGATTTTGGAAATAGGGTTGTCAGGCGCACCGCTGATCCAGAGAAATTGAAATAAATTGTGAAAATAAATGCTCCCCGAGGTGGGAATTTCCCTGGCATAATGACGCCGTGGGGAAGCCCCTCTGACAGCCCGTTGATTGGATCTTTCTGCAATTCATTTCGTTCCATTTCTGTTCGTTTCGGCAATTGAAATGAGCCGGTTCATGTTTATGAGTGCAAAAGTCACGTGTACCGATGGCGATGCACACATTTTCGCGAGTAACCAGCGGCTGGAATTTAGACCTAAATTCGTCTAGGGCTTCTGACAACGGTGGCGGAGGACCCCAGGGACAAGGTTGGCCAGAATGACGTAATTGACATCATCTGCCTCTATAATCTGCAGCGCCACCTAACAGGCATATTATGAGACAGTGGTCTGTCTAAAATCGGGCGAATTTCGACGTCATCTGAGCTTCTTTTCCAGATCAAGGCAATATTAATCCAGAAATAATAAAGAACGACAACTGACACAAAACGAGCCGTATTTTTTCTTTGAAGTCCCATCTCATCGAATAAGAGAATTAAAGAGAAATTTTATTATCTCTCCGATCAATTGGCTTGGAATTCAATTTGCAAAACCGTAGGTTTCGCTTACGCCTACCTGGCTTCTCACAAAGGCTCTGTTAAACCGGTTGGAATGATTCTCTGAGGTGATTAAGGAGTCTGTGGCAACTGCTTGCGCTTATATGTAGCAAGCTTTCGTAGACGGCAAGTGAAATTAGGCGATCATTTTTGCTTAGCTCTCTTTTTTCTTGTTTTACAGTTGAAGAGATTTTTTATTTTTTCATCCCTCTGCCGTCTTTTCTTCTTCTTTTCTTTATGCCATTCTTACATAAATCGATGATTTCAGATCAGAGTAGATTTTTTGCAGCGAAGCGTTTGTGATTTCAGTTGTAAGAGACGTGTTTACTTTTGATAACCGGAGAACTCTGTGACAGGGTTTGAGTGCGTGAAGACACAGGGTTAAAGAACAACCTAAAATTTACATCCACGTGGAGGAAGTCAGTGAACCTGTAGAACTACCGCCACTTGGAGGCGCTGTGAGCGGTTTTACCTTTTTTTCGACGTTTCGCCCCTGTTGCACTGTGGCAAGTACGTCGTGACGGAACGTTTTTGCATTCTTGCTTCTTTAAGTTTCTGACGTGTCATTGGTACAACTGTTCGCACCGCCGCCCTGTCGGGGAAACAAGTCAAACGAGTTCCTCATTGAGGATTTCACAGGCCAGCGATCAGCATGCATACACTTTCCATTAAGACTTGTCACAGCACCAATTCCCACCACAAGTCGTGTTCTTAATGGGCACATTCTTTCTTTATAGCACTTTCCTTGGTGGTGCACCTGCACCGAAATGGCGTCTAATTCACGCGAGAATGCTTTTAGCCTTGTTAATCGAGTTGTGTTGACCCTCAGCGGTGACTGCCTTGGTCCCTCCCTCCCTCCATCAGCAATGACAGCCAGCGGAACCTGCCTAATCAAACTGCATTTAGATTCAGCCTCTCGCGAGACAACTGTGGAGTTGATCAGGTGTTTGTCGGGGATGACTTCGGTTGATCATCTCTGTGAGACAGTGATCTGAGGACACTTCACGTCCGGGTAGCATAGGTTACAAATCCGGTCTGAGATTCCTTATTGTGTCTGGGAGAACGCTGTACGGAGCGACCGTACTTCATGATAATAATAATATTGGATACAACTAACAATTCAGAAGTCTATAGTCGTATAGGTCAGTGGAAAGGTCTGGAATGTCGCTGCAGTTCAATTTGTAAACCCCGCCGAAATTTTGATTCGGGGTTTCCGCAGGGCGTCCTTGATCATGAATGTCCGTGCAGTTCAATTTGTGAACCCCGCCGAAATTTTGATTCGGGGTTTCCGCAGGGCGTCCTTGATCATGAATGTCCGTGTAGTTCAATATGTGAACCCCGTCGAAGTTTTGGTACGGGGTTTGCGCAGGGCGTCCTGACATGAATTCCAGAATCCACGTGCATGGCCTGGGGATGGTGAATCGTAATCAAGATACATGTACATAGTTAGGTGAGATATGTGATCCCGTGTGCTGTGTCATTAGTATGTTTCACTCACTCAGGCAGTGGCTATGAATATCATTTGTGGAAAGTAATTGTATTCGGTTCAAAGCTGGATTGCCTGATGTGTGGGTTGGTGTTACGTGACATCAAAAATTTATAAGCGAGCCTCACTTTTGGTGACATCGATGCTGAACGGTTGGCGAACAGACTGGAAAGGTCCCAGTGTGCAAATCTTGAAATATGCGTCATCATTCTGGGGCAACCGATATTTTCAGCTGGAGAAAATTCCAAAACGAGTTCTGTGATGTCACCTGAATAAGCAGGAGCAAAGGAACATAGGGGCTTCTTGTCGAATGCGCCGGTCATCCATCCGAGTACGCGTACTGACCGCGCACCACGTCGCCTAACTTCAACCTCGCAGGCCAAGACGCCAACCCCTAGGCCATAAAAGAAATCCTCCATGGCCGGCGGGTTAGGCCGTGCCATATAGCTAGCTGGGGACAAACTTTATTTCTCAGTCTGAAACGAAACATGAAATAGTAAAGGGTTTCTACCGGATTCGAACCCACGGACCCTCGATTTAGGCATCTGAAACGAAATACATGTACATGTATATCTAAATGTGCGAAATGCGTTCTCGTTGGCTCACAAAATGGCAAGGATCTATGTTTAAAAATGTACGTGCCGAACAGGAAATTGAGTTTTCAGTAGTCTTTGCTTGATTACAGTTCTTCATTTTTTTCAATCAGGATAAATATCGAGTCATCATTAAAAAAAATACTTCAGAATCATGCTTGTCACGACTTGTCACGCATCCCTGCCTCATTTGTTTGGGATATAAGCGGCGCCATTGCAGCTTACGCGACGACAGGTATCCCCGCTGTGTTAAACAATTTGATTGGCAGGTGCTGCAAGTCTGTGCCACAGGGAGCCAATCAATGCCTTGTATTCATCTTAGCAATCTTGACGCATGGTAAACAAAAGTGCAGACATTCGGAAGCACGAAGTCGACGACGTTTAGAAATACAGTTATTCGATATACATGTTCTTGAGTTGCTCTCACATGTCTTCGCCTGGTGAGAGTGCTCTCCATTTTTTACCGGCACCAACGAGGTTTGGTGTAAGAAGCGGAATTCTATATACCGTTCTCGGTGGCAAAAACAAAGAAGGTCCATTAGCTGTTGCGTGTTCTGGAGAATCTTATCTGGTCTGCTGCCACGTTTTTTTTCAACCATGGCCAGGGACGTGTGCCGTACTTGTGGATTTTTATGGCTTGAAAAGTTGACACCAGAGGGTCAAGTGCCTAAGGTACAAATTCCTCGTTTCCAATCGGGGGCGGCCATTTTGTTTGTTGACGAAACTCGCGCGTGCTCAACGACCAGACAGGCAAAGTGTAAACACGAATCATGAAATGCCGTCGTTGCAAATTTGTCAGACGGGTCGATGCGCAGGCGCGAGTTTCGTAAACAACCAAGATGGTCGCCCGCAATGAAAACGACGACTACCAACCTCGTCCCCAGGGGTCGTTCCTTTCTGACAATATGGCGGACGCTCACTAACCCCTGGAATCAGCTTTGGTTTTAAGACCACGATCTTTGGTCTAAGTATAGGTGGCAGCACGAGTCAAAATAGGCCTAATTAATCTGAAATACTTATTCGTGCTTTTAAAAATTCTGTTTACAAAAAATCATGAAACCTGGATATAGGTAACCTTTTGATTTGATCCAAAATGTTTTGAAAATTTGTTTGGGTATATTCTTGGGTATATTTAACGGTTTCCCGTCAACCAATCAAATGCTTTAGGTTGGTGAAGCGTCCGCCATATTGTCAGAAAGCGAACGACCCCTGGGAACGAGGTTGGACGAATACATGTAGGTTTCAACTCGACCGATGAAACCATATCACGTCTGGGTGGCGCAAATTCACTTGACAATGAGCATCTGTTATTGCCTGTCATCTAATGCGATTCCACTCTCTTCAAATAAGCATTAAGTTGTGTCCGGGACAGATTAGCCACGACAGGGTTATTGACAGATGGATCTACTGCCGATTCATTACCGTCTCAACGTCGATCGAGCATCTGATTTAAAGCTGAACTGCATCAACAAAAACACCGATAAGTGCCGCGGCACGGTGGTATACACAACAGCCTTAAAATTGAGGGCAATCAAAGCATAAAAAGTCATTTGCATAGGAAATCCCGCAGCAAGATGGCGGAGGGCCGCTGAAACAATGAATAGTGATTGCTCCGAATCAAGCAGTTCAGCTTTAAGTGAAATTCGAAACCGTCATTCGTACATGTAGGTGTACAGCGAGAGCTGCATTAGGCGGTTGACAGTTAAGGAAAAAAACTACGGTGACGCGAATCCACAGTATTCTTCAAGCGAAAGGAATGATTACTGGTGGAATTGATTTGTTTACTGGGGCAACTCGATTATTTCCTGTTGGTAGACTTCCCGTCAGGGGTCATTGCTTTATGTTATCTGCATAACGCGACCTTTGTGCCCCTGCCAGGACATGTTGGAGGGGAGGGTTCCACGAACTACTGTCTACTCGCCTCATAAATGCTTCACCTCCGATGACAAAAGGGGCTGTTCGTTTTCGTCAATTGAGGAATCTGAGTTGTGATCCTTGAGAAAATGGAGAAAGATATGAAGCTGCAAATTGCAGCGATTATTCTGTACAGCACAACAGCTGATAATCCCTGCAATTTGCAAGTGCATAGCCTTTTCCGTTTTTCCCAAGAATCACAACTCATATTCCTCAAGTGACGAAAACGGATCCAGGAAACTTTCGCCCTTATTTTGTCTCCCCTCGCCTGCCCTTGTTCATTTTATTTACTCATGACCAATTGAATGTACAGTTTCGCAGGAACAATAAATCTCGGTGAATTTGAATTTCCAAGCAGCCATGTTTTGATTCATTTCAATCGAGTTTTGGAAGTAGTGATTGCGAAGTTCGCCGATGTCTCCTCCCGATACTCACACACAGCAAACTTGTCTCTGAGAGCAGGGAGAATGACCAATATGATACATTAGGTAAACGAGGCCTTAGCATATTGGTTGCAGAAATACACCTTCCCACTTTGACTAATCTTACATAATCTTACATCATCTGGTTGATCTGAGCCACTGACCTAATTGCACCTTGCACCCCTCTGGTTATAAGTGAGCCAAAGTGGACTTGACCTAACTTTTGAACCCTACGTCTATCAAACCCCATGAGCACAAGAGTAATTAAAAGTTCAAAGTTTTCTTCCACTTTTCTTCGGACCATACGCTATCCTCAAGAGATTGTTAAGTTTTTTTTTCTCGAAAAATTGAACGCTCATGCAAAAGACGGAATAATATTTGCGTGTTTTTCTCGGTCGGATATCAAAAGTGAAATGATCCGAACGTATCGGAATTCGTGACGAGAAACCCGTTCGATCCATTTCAGACGTTTCTAGGGATTGGCATTTACTTAAATGGTTTAACGAATGTTTTATTTTGACGTGAGAACTTAAGTGGGCGGTAAACAAATTGTGGACTCAATGACGTTTGAGCTAATTGCAGTCCACTCAGGTAGACGTAGAATCATATTAGAGGTACATGCCTAGAATATATTGAGATAACTCGGTTTGTATAATTATCATTTATCTGAAGCCTGTAGTTGTCAAATCCTTTGCAAAGTCGGATTTTCGCAGTAGACGTATTAACCCCTTCTCTACCATGGCAATTTCACCAAGAGCAGATAAATATACGTGATTTTGGAAAGATATCCAAAACAGAGCACAAAAAACGACACACAAAATGACAGTATAAGTAAAGTCGTCTCCGATATTCGCGAATTTTCGACCCCCAACCGGGGTCTTCCTCAGTCAGGCACTTTCTAGTAGAGATCCCAGAAATGAATGAATCAATTCGAATGATTTTGGAAAGGAACAGAAACCCTGTCTCAAAGGTATTCATACGAAAGTACTCAGTGAGAGCTTTCCAGTGACTACCTATTTGATGGAGTTTTAATATTTTTCAGACTTTTGGGGCATATTTTCAATTTTGACAGAAACGTATCTTAGTGATTCAGAATGGGATCAGTTGGCATTCAACTTGTGTCTGTACGTTCCTTCCCTTGCCGTGTTGAATTTTTTCCCGACCGATTCATTGCGTGATGTTGCTGTCTACATCGTATGCATTGCCTACAGTCTGGGTGCTCGCTTTTTTTCATAATACAAAAATGTATTCAGAAACCCACTTAAAATTTGCCTTAGCGACTCGTGGCCAATGATTTCCAGCTTTCTATATTCGGCTACATCACTTGCCGGTTGCTTTATATCATCCGATTTTTATAAGTCTCATCTTAATTTTCAAATACATTGGTTGGTTTACATGTAAACGGAAAAAAAACAGCCTTTGCAGGCGAATGAATGCTTCTGTGAGCGATCGTACGCTAGTCTGTAAGTTTAAAAAGGGTATTTTCACGAATGGTTCTCAACTCAAATTCGATTTGAAGAAAACCGGATGCATTAGCTGAATTTCATAAAACCGAGCGAACAAGCTGTACTTGAAGTTTTTCTCATGTCTCAGACAGTGGATTATATTACAAAGATTTTAAGCATAATAGCGGCTCCATTTCGCTGCATAATCCGGGTATTTTTGCTCCTGTGTAGAATAAAGTTAACAGCGAGGAACGGTAAGGAAGGGTCGGGGAGGTGACGTGCACTCTAATGAAATAGGACTCTAATACCCCACCACACACAGTACACTTTTTGATCAAATTTTCTGGGTCCACTCAGTAAAGCCGCCGTCACATATCCACCGGGCCCCTTACGATTTTCCCCACCCAACGGCTTGCCGTGGATTTTAGAGACAGTACGGGTCCATTACAGTACGATTTTCATTTTCATTCCCCGGGGATCAGGGGTAATCTGTCTGTTCTTACTCACCGTACGGGCCCCGGAGTGGATATGCGACGGGGGCTAAAGCCTAGGTCACAAATCCACCGGGCCCCGTACGATTTTCCCCACCCAGCGGCTTGCTGTGGATTTTAGAGACTGAAACACGGATCTAAGATTAATTATGCCGAAATCGCCTAAATGGATAAGTGGAAATTAGACTGGACAAACTGGGCACCGTAGAATTTGCCCAAAATGTCTGTTTTTACTCACCGTGCGGGCCCCGGAGTGGATATGTGACGGGGGCTTAAGGGTTGACCTGTGAGTCTATAAATTTAGGCATTGGGCCCTAAACCTGCAGAATAGCAACACCAGGCACATGGCGCTCTGAGCTTGGCAGGTTGAGACGAAAATGATCGTCAGTTTCAATATTGTCTGTCTGTTGTGAAACCTAAAACGATCTGTTTCTTCCATTCTCTCCTGGTGTCATCTTAGTTGTAAGGCTCAACTTCTGAGCGACATGCGACTGGTTTTGCTGTGGGAGGTCACGTTGATTTGGTGGAACGTAGCGCCCTCTATGTTGAAAGGCAGTATTTCCTTATGAATCAGTGGGCGAATGGTTGGTTGAAATAACAGCTGTTGATGACGCACGATAAAGCCATTATTTCAATTGACCGTGTCCCCGCCTCTCACAGGTGGAGACACTGTCTTACCATTGTATCAATCTGAAGAGGTCGCCACCATCGATCCTCGGCTACCTCTGAAAACCGCTAAACACAGCACAAGATTCTTGTGCTCATCGATTTTACAAATTCTTTTTATAAAGTAATCTTACCAAAAATTATAATTTGTTCCAATATTTGTAAAAATACTACTATTTTAACATTCCGTTGGGTATTTAATGTTTTATTAAGGAACAAAGTGGGAACTCTTTCGAATCTCTACGCAATTGCTTGTGCAACGGTCAGAAATTCATCCGCCTTGAATAATGCATTCGCACTGCACTGTGCAAAAGTAGTACCGTCTGGGCATTTCCAGAGTTTAATGTGGCAATGTTGAACTCTGGGTACGAGATTGGCATTGTATTTGATGGAAGAACTGAAATTATCGGTGTACTAGTATAATGCGTGTCGTTTGTAGCTCAAAGTTTAAGACCATTTTCTTATCTATTTATACAGTGTAGGATGGTGAATAAATCCCTAGAGCAGATTAAATAAGAAATTTCCATTCAACAAGTTCTCTTGAAATTTGAAATGGAACCCTGCAACGTTGCCGGCTTTTAGCAGTGGTAATACGAGGCGTTCTTCGTATTTGACATTGTTCAATCCTGGCAGAATCTCTTTCTTACCATAAATTCTACGATCCACGAACGGCCCACGTTTCTGCTAATGGCTTCATTGTGTAACGTACGTTTTCATTCGAAAACAATCTAGTATCATGTGACAGTGCAGTTTGATTTGTCTTTCAACTCCTGCCTACAACAATATCTAATGTAGTTTTACTTTTTCTCTTTGCAGGTAAGAAAATATAGTTTCTCGCGAGTTGAAAAGGATTACAGGTGAGTGTGACATGCTGACTCAAAGACAGAGCGTGTTTATTATTTCTAGTATGAACCGCTAACCGCTGCCGTAGGTTCCTATGCTCTCCGACCTCCGGCATGTTCGGCAACCATCGGTAAACTTCGGGGATATTCAGACCGTTTTCCATTTCAACTCACGTTTGTATTTCAATACGCTGTACTACCGCAATCTGGGGCCTGTTTCATAAAGTGGCTAACCCTTTAGTGCCTGAAGGGCGCTAAGCTAATGGTACCTTTAACCAAATGGAAAATGCATTGAAGGTTAATGGTGCCATTAGCTTAAAGTCACTTTATGAAACAGTCCCCTGGCCTTTTATGATCTTGGGACATGATCGCACTCCAAATAGAAATTACTTTTGACCCCTACTGTATTTCGCCCTACGTAAGACGAGGATAAGTCTCCTTCAAATGCCGCGTATTTTCTAATTATGCCTTAATCTAGAGTTTGCAATTTTGTGGTTTCGAGAAAATCGCGCTCCACACACAAATTACTTATGACCACTACTGTAATAGTATCGTCTACACGAGGATGCGTCCTTTATTAAACGCCTTATGTATTTTAATGTGGTGCACTGGGTCAATCAGTATAGCGTTAGTAGTTTCTGGAAAATCTCCTCAGTATATCCATCAGATTCTGTTCGAGGCGAGCGGCTCATCTGCTATCCACAGTCTAGAGCACATCGTCCATCGAAGCATGCAAACATGTTCATGTATCTCACGGTCCTCGCCGCGTATCTGCGGGTTATGTATTTTTTGATAGATAAAACAATCCTTCAAAAGCGATAACTGTATGCCCGGCAATCGGGGATTGTTAGGACTGGAATGATATTTTATGACGGTTTTAGGCATCGCCTTCTGACCTGAAATCAAAACAGATATATTGTCGGAGTTGCTCATTTGTGCGCTGTAATGGAAGTCGGAGGCTGATACGTGGAGGTCGATAATGTCTGAGGGAAGAGGTGATGAATACCTGAGAGTTGTATTGGCAGAAACAGGAATGCCTTGCCGGTAAAAGGATTCTTCCTGAGGTTATCAGTGGTTCTGAGCGTTCACTCTCTTCGTCTTCTGTGTGTTGACGTGGGGAACGGACGTGAACGTCCAGCAAAAGTTGCCGGGGCGCTTTTTCCGTGTGTGACTGCACTGATGTGCTGCCATCTCTTGGTGACTTTTGTACGGTGCTGCCATCTCTTCGTTGTCAGTGTGAACTACGAAGGCACGCGAGTGCCATCTGCAGGACTAATTTGCAAGCCTGCCGCACTCGACTGTGGTATGTTACGAATATTTGGCTCTGCTATCACTCAGGCCCACACTGCAATTTTCGTGGCTGTGCCTGCCATTCAAATAGGCTGTGCAAAATACGTCTGAGCGTTATTCGCCTGTGTTCGCCAAGCTTGGGGGGAAGTTCCAGGTGAATGTAAAGGCCGGTTTCCAGTTCAGAGAATTCCGCCGCTCCGCTCGCCGTAAGCCGCGGCGGACTCCCCTAGTGGAAATACATGTACTGGGCATTTAAGGCCTGTTTCCACTACAACGGATTCCATTGCGGTTTGCGGCGCTGGAGCGGTTTTCACAGGCTTTTGGATAATCCTTCGATGTGTTACAATGTTGTAGTGGAAACAGGCCTTTAAGGACGAATCTGCTGGTCAGCATCGTCACCTCTCATGACGTCGGCGGTTACGTATGCAAGAGTTGACAGGTTCGATTCCCACTAATGCAACGGTTATCAACAATCACTACATAATAAAGACGCAGTAGCAGTGTCTGTATTTCGAATGTATTCATGCGCTGTCTGAGCCAAATGGATATAAATCGATGTTAAATGGTCCGTCTTGGAGATCAAGACATCTCGACCGGATGTTTTCAGAAAAATTTCTCCGATGATAAAAACAGTATTCCGATTCCTTCAAATCCCAATAATCTTGAGCAAATAAATCTTGCAGAAGATAAATGTACGTCGTGGTTACGTTACACGTAGTACGCACGTTTAATACACTTACTTATACGTGCTTGCGCCTCATTTCCTGGGTGCATTCGGATGGATGACCCCGGCGAGTTTTCTGAATCAAATGTCCCATTCTGACGAAATGAGCTCAGCCGCAATGGTCTGTGGGTAATATCTATGGGCGGTATTTTCCGCCAAAATCTCAGCGCGATAATTCAAAGAGGGAATAGTTCACAGAGGGAATATTTGACAGAGGGAATAGTTGACAGAGGGAATATTTGACAGAGGGAATATTTGACAGAGGGAATAGTTGACAGAGGGAATAGTTGACAGAGGGAATAGTTGACAGAGGGAATATTTNTGGCCAGATATGGCGAAATTGAACTTGATTCCAAATACTAAACGGACCGTCTCGACCGTGATGAGACGCCGTTGGTGATTGTCTTCATCAGAGAGTTTACGAGAAAAAAAACTGAAACGCCAACGCGCACTCCGATCCCATGTTTCGATGCCACGAAGAGAGCACCGAACAAAAGGATAGACGTTCGCGTTGGCGTTTCGGGGGCTTTGCGAAAACTTTGTATTGCAGCATCTCGCCTTCCTTGCGGCTTACGCCTTGACCATGACAAAAACGACTTACCATTGTTTGGCCATATAGAGAGCCAACTCGAGTTAGAAAATTCTCACAAGGTGGAACGCCTTTAACAGCGTTCCAAAAAACCGGGCCATGAAAATATCCCAGTCTTGCTTGATCGAAGCCAAAGCATTATTGGCCCACATAAAGTGTGGACATGGAAGAGGCCATCGCAAGTTACTCGCGTTCCTTAGGTTGTTGCAAAGGCACAAGGTACAAGGCACCACGGTTTAAGCGTGATTCATTGGCGCACGAATCCGGTCCGTTTCCAATCCGTTTGCCCCTAGTTTTCCGGATACGAAACGCAAAAGTCAATTTGATCGATTTTTTACGGATCTGACTCGGACAAAATCCGTGTGCCAATGAACCTCGCTTTACTAGGGAGGTTTCGCAAATCTGACGAAACGCGAAGTACGAAATACGAAATTGGACTTCATTTGTCCATGACGTGATATATTTTAGGAGATGGTTGGTACCACAAATATCCCTGCTGGCAGTGCGTCTTTTAGCATGTCATGTAAGACCGAGAGAGTTATGGTGCATCTTGAATTTTTAATTTCCACTTCGTATCTATGAAGTGGAAACGAAAGATAAATTTCAAAGTGTAATACAGACCGTAACTCATTCGGTCTAACGTCATACGCTTGCGAAATTTGTGGTACCAACCATCTCTTGAAATACATTACGTCATAGAAATGAAGTCCAACTTCGTATTTCGTACTTCGTGTTTCGTCAGATTTGCGAAACCTCACTACTATCCGAAGTACAAACGACGGTCCTGCTCCCCTTTCCCAGACAGCTGATATGATGATTTAGCTAATCATACCGTTTACCCATTCCATCTTCCAAGTCCTCGGGCCGAATATGTCTCATTCCAAACACAAACAGGATTTATTTTAGCATCTACTATTGAGTTAAAATTGCCGGCCTAGAGCTATAGACAATGAATGTTGCTACCATGCCGTCTCTAAATTGGTTTTCGGCGGAGAATTCTAGGTGATCATGCGTTCTCGATTTTTAGATTATGATAATTTACGGTGAATGTTCGCAATGAAACTCAAGGATGAAACTTCATTGATTGTTGATTTGAAAATGATTTGAAATGGATCATGCTAGTTTTCGACGGATCTACCCTGATTTGGTTTTGATGAAAGACAGCATGAAGCTTCGGAATCAAATTCTTATGGCTACAGTCGCGATAATGCTTTCAATTTGTTGGCGATCAATTTGAGTGAAGCAATATTTTCTTCTCCCCCGGGGGTGGGGAGGGGGGCAGATGGGGGAAGAGTAGAGTGAGGAAGGGTAAGGGAAAATGCTGAAGTTAAAGTTTGGGTTTATCGTCGCGACAACGGTCGTGGTGTCATCCGACTTAACAAATTAACGTCGGTCTATCCTGAAGCCACTTACTACATGTAAAACTAAGAGGAGCTGCCCATTCAGCGCCAAACCCTGACATTACATTTACCTCCCTCAGACACCGCAGACCTCATTTAGTTCCCATAAAATCGGGGTAGGCCTACCACAGAAGGAAGAAATTGTATTCCAGGCGGATTAATGCTTCTGGCTGTTGTAAAAAAAACCAACACAAAGACGTGTGCAGTGTTTTTCAGTGTTACGAGCGAATGTTAAATTTGATGGTATATCAAATACATGTATGTGTTTGAATTTTTCAAATCGAGCAAAAAATAATGATTTTGCGAACCAATTTCGTTTGCGGCAATAAACAGAACAGCCAGTATGGCTAAAAATAGAGCACTGGGATTAAAAGAACAATAGCTGGGTTTGAATCTGCTGTTCTGGTGGGTTGGTATTTCTGGATCAAGTTGTCTAAGCTAATGGATCATTCTGACCACTAACCATCCATATACATGTATGTACTCTAAATTCCCACTTACCTGTCCCATTCCTGAACTCGGAAAAAATGACCAAATCCTAAGTTGAAGATATCGCAGGCTAACATTCTTTGCCAGGCTCGGGAGTGGGACAAGTAAGTGGACAGGACATTACTGTTTCTGACCATACCCCCACCCCCACCCCATTATCTTCAACATAGGATTTAGCCATTTTTTCCGAGTTCAGGAATGGGACAGGTAAGTGGGAGTTTAGAGTATATCTAGGTGGAGTGAGACACATTAGGAAGAGACCTGCCCAAAATCTCATGCCGACAGTGGGATTCGAAACTGGGACGTCATGACCGATAACCAGAGAGCAGAGATACCGCTACTTGAAAGTTTCGGTTTCCCCGACTGCACTTGACTGACTTCAAACAAACCAAACCGATTCTGACAGATATGCCAATGAAAAGTGATCACAGATTCTTCAGGCTGAGAAAAATACGTACTGCTATCGACTGTCATCACGTCACTTCATCCTCCNGTAACAAATTAACGCCGGTCTATCCTGAAGCCACTTACTACATGTAAAACTAAGAGGAGCTGCCCATTCAGCCCCAAACCCTGACATTAAATTTACATCCCTTAGACACCGCAGACCTCATTTAGTTCCCATAAAATCGGGGTACTGCAGATAAGGAAGAAATTGTATTCCAGGCGGATTAATGCTTCTGGCTGTTGTAAAAAAAACCAACACAAAGACGTGTGCAGTGTTTTTCAGTGTTACCAGCGAATGTTAAATTTGTTGGTATGTCAAATAATATGTGTTTGTATTTTTCAAATCGGACAAAAAAATAATGATTTTGCGAACCAATTTCGTTTGCGGCAATAAACAGAACAGCCAGTATGGCTAAAAATGGAGCACTGGGATTAAAAGTACAATAGTTGGGTGTGAATCTGCTGTTCTGGTGGGTTGGTATTTCTGGATCAAGTTGTCTAAGCTAATGGATCATTCTGACCGCTAACCATCCATATACATGTATGTACTCTAAATTCCCACTTACCTGTCCCATTCCTGAACTCGGAAAAAATGACCAAATCCTAAGTTGAAGATATCGCAGGCTAACATTCTTTGCCAGGCTCGGGAGTGGGACAAGTAAGTGGACAGGACATTACTGTTTCTGACCATACCCCCACCCCATTATCTTCAACGTAGGATTTAGCCATTTTTTCCGAGTTCAGGAATGGGACAGGTAAGTGGGAGTTTAGAGTATATCTAGGTGGAGTGAGACACAGTAGGAAGAGACCTGCCGAAAATCTCATGCCGACAGTGGGATTCGAAACTGGGACGTCATGACCGCTAACCAGAGAGCAGAGATACCGCTACTTGAAAGTTTCGGTTTCCCCGACTGCACTTGACTGACTTCAAACAAACCAAACCGATTCTGACAGATATGTCAATGAAAAGTGATCACAGATTCTTCAGGCTGAGAAAAATACGTACTGCTATCGACTGTCATCACGTCACTTCATCCTCCGTCAGACATACTACCCCAGCCCCCAGCCTGTCGCTATGATCGCTGACGTCAGCGCGAGATTTCGAAACCATTGGCAATGAATAGGATCACATCGAACCAGGAGCGCCAAGGCTTTTTTATTCATGATTCGTTCGTTTAAAAATCCGTTACGTCAACTGCCAGTATCAGTTCAATGACAGTGGTAGCTATTTCTATTACGCTGGATTGGATGATACCCTTTCGGAAGTAGGCCTAATGTACTTTTGTCGCAGACTGCACCGGGAATCGAACCCGGTTCTCCCGCAAGGCAGGCGTTCTTCCATTAGGCCAAAAGTCCAGACGTTAAGCTCGATATGATGTGCAGTGCGGTGCGGTGCGATACGGTGCGATATGATATTTATTTCGATCAACAAAAGAAAAGAATACAAGAAATTAAATACAGAAAATAAGGTCAGGGGCCAAAACAAGATCCGAAGATCGCTTCCGTTTGGGCCCCCTTGAGAGAAAGTTACATACAAAAGTAAATGAACATGAGTGAGTATTAAACTAAAACCAAGATAGAAACCAATGATGTCGAAATAGGAATCATAGATAGCAATATGGACACAGGCGCAAATTCACTGCCAGTAGACAAACATTACAACGTGGTACAGATAATGTGGAATTATAGCCATTTAATGTGAAGTTTTTGTAATAATTAATAAAACCAGGTAAACTGTGGGTATTGAGTTTTTCGGAACACCTCCTTTTCGCCTAACACCTCCTAAATCTACTTTTTGAATTGAAGAGTACATCCCAAAAGTACTTTCTTTGATTATGTCCCTGTGTGACGATGAGGAAAATTCAGTCTCATCAATTGCCGACCTCCTTGAGTCCACAGAACATCGTCAACCAACTAACATTATCATCATCAGTGATAGCCAGCAAAAGCCTTGGTCACTCAAAATCTCCTTTGACATCAAGGCTGAATTGCCCCAAATTCCTTTAGATGTTGCGTCTCACTGGTGTTGGTAAGCTTCGCTGCCACGCCTCGGGGTTCTTAACAAAGACGATGAACTCGCACTGATGTCGTGCAATCATCGTCAATTTGACATGCGATCATAAGACACGCTCAAAGGGAAGTGTCGTCTTCAAGGTCAGAACGAATGGAGTAAGAGTAGTTATCGGGAAATTCTAATCCATCCTGTGTGATGTGGTTTTAAAGTTAGGAACACGAGATTGATTTCCATCGGCCTTCAAGACAAGCCTAGATTTTCCAACCGAGTTTGTTGTCTTGACCTTCAAGAGTAGCCTCGATTGGCCTTCAAGAGCAGCCTAGATTTTTCCAACTTCGAGAGTAGCTTCGATTGGTTTCCATTGGACTTCAAGACCAGCCTAGATTTTCCAACCTAGTTTGTTGTCTTGACCTTCAAGAGTAGCCTCGATTGGTTTCCATTGGCCTTCAAGAGCAGCCTAGATTTTCCAACATAGTTTGGTGTCTTGACCTTCAAGAGTAGCTTCGATTGCTTTACATTGGCCTTCAAGACCAGCCTAGTTTTTCCCACCCAGTTTGGTGTCTTGATCTTCCAGTGTAGCCTCGATTGGTTTCCATTGGCCTTCAAGAGTAGGTAGATTGGTCTTGATTGGCCTTCCCTCAAGAGCAGCCGAGATTACCGAACCGAAGTTGGTCTCCATGCCTTCTGAAAGCCTGCATAGGCAAGCTGACTAATATTGGTCAGGCATTATCCCATCCCCAGAACGTCTATCATGTTAGGCATTTTACCTAATATTCCTTAGGCAATGCCTATTGGGTGGGCATTTTGTTCAATCTTAACATTAGGCGATCTGCCTGAGACATTGCCTAAGGAACATTNGTTCTTATAGGGTCGGCGTCGACATTCGAGTCTTCCCTAAAAGATATCTAAAGCGTCAAACCTGCACTGAGGTACATAATTTCTCGTCCACTCCGAGTCTTCCATAAGATGACTATAATGATCAAACCTGCACTGAGGTAATTTCGACAATTTTTCCAATAGGCCGACGGGGAAACCTGCATAATATAGGCAACGGGAAATAACACATTGCTAAATGGCAAGACCCTGTGAAATGACCTTGTCTAGGGTCTGAAGTGGGGTGGTGGAAAAGTTGTCGCCTGTCACCTCTGAAGTTTGGGTTCGACCCTAGGCCGTTGCACCCAAAATTGTCAACTGAGCTGATAATTCGCTTCTCTTTCGACTCAAAATGTTAAGATGACGAAGTTTTCTAGTCCTTTATGCGTCAAACGATGTTCAGCACTGACTTCTTCTTATGTCGTGTCACCTCAGGGTGAACAGTTAAATGCACATCTCGTAGTGAGTGCTGGTAAAATGAATGACCTTTCGTTAAGTACTTGTACTCGTCTAACTCTAAAGGGATGTCACGAATGTTGGAAATGTCAAGCGTTTTCCTCGACATGCGCCTCGTGGCACCGTCTCAGTCCTTGTTAGTGTGACGAAACATTGCAGCACGGCGGGTTCAGACAGCCGACCCTTCGGGTACATTGGTATACCCCATCCTCTTATCCTCCCACAGCAGGGCTTTGGTCTCGTTCCTCTTCATACACTCGCACACAAAGACTGCTGAAATTGGGTCTCCTAGCCAAGCATGAGGTGGTCAGAAATCCATTGCCCAATCAGAGTGCAGCATTTCTATGGTGTGAATGCTAAATAACTATGACTTATATAAACAATCAAAAATAATAAGAATCTTATTTATATACATGAAGAACCACTGGGATAATATTCAGTCAATTTTGAAAAGACATAAGTGATTTGTAGATACAAAACTTCTACGATAAAACAGGGTAAAACCACGAAAGTACCAAAACCACGACAACAGAGGGAGTGCAACTGGAGTATGGAACAGCCGCACCAGATTCACTGGATGTTCTATTTCAACAGGGGTTTGTGTGAGCGGATGAAGAGGAGGGAGGTAAAAACCCCTGCTGTGGGAGGATGCATCCTCTCCTCTCCTTGCTCATATAAATGTCTCAGTCAATGAAAAATCTTCATATCTTGTTGCTACATGTATAAGTAATCCCCTTCACCTTAAAAGAAACTCGTATGAAAAAATTCGTTCCAGTTGTCGGACGAACGAGGTACGTGACAACGATAGAATTTCCAGATCCTTGTCCGAGATTGGGTATATGAATCTAATTTTGTCTAAGTGCACTCTAAGAAATTGAAAGTGATAGTCTGTTAATTGCCTCACGATGGTGTCAATTACCGGTGGATCCTCGCAGGGTGATGCGTCTTTTGGTTAACCCTTAAATGTCGGCCCCACACCTTGCCATATGCACATGTCATCATGGAGGAACTCAGAGTGGCCGAGCAATGTACTTCAGTGCAGGTTTAATGCATTAGTCATCTTAGGGAAGACTCGGAATGACCGAGTAATGTACCTGTACTTCAGTGCAGGTTTAATGCACTAGTCATCTTAGGGAAGACTCGGAGTGACCGAGTAATGTACCTGTACTTCAGTGCAGGTTTCATGCACTAGTCATCTTAGGGAAGACTTTGAGTAGCCGTTCTACCTGGACGACAATTGTCTCGGCTAATATCTTAAATGGGTTCTTCGCAGGGTGATGCGTCTTTTGGTTAACCCTTAAATGTCGGCCCCCACACCTTGCCATAGGTACCCTACACAGTGCAGGTTTGATGCAGTTGCCATCATTGGGGAAACTCGGGGTGACCGGGTATTGTATACTTCAGTGCAGGTTCAATGCATTAGTCATTTAGGGAAGACTCGGAGTGTCAAGTAATGTATTTCAGTGCAGGTTTGATGCATTAGCCATCTTAAGCCTAGGTCACATATCCACTCCGGGGCCCGTACGGCGAGTAAAAACAGACATTTTGGCCAATTTCTACGGTGCCCAGTTTGATCTAGTTTAATTTCCGCTTATCCATTGAGGCGATTTCGGCATAATTCAGCTTCGATCTGAGTTTCAGTCTCAAAAATCCACAGCAAGCCGCTGGGTGGGGAAAATCGTACGGCGCCCGGTGGCATTTGTGACCCAGGCTTAAGGGAAGACTATGAGTAGTCGCTCTTCCTGCACGACAATTTTCTCGGCTAATATCTCATGGTTTCTTCGTCGGTTTCTGCGTTGTCTTCTGTCAGATCACCTCCGGGGCAACTTCTCGGCTGAAAACTGAACCAAAGGACAAAAGTGGTTGACGCTAATGGCGCCATAGTAGAACTTTCCGCATCGCCAAAATTGTTTTTGACCATCGAATGAGTCAAGTGTCTCACTTGGTGATCATACGTGATGAAATTGCTGCCCGGGGTCAGCGTGGCCACCATCTTTATGCCATGACAGTTGGGTAATGTTCAGAGCAGAGGGCCTACAATGGCAGTAACGTGGATCTCGTTGGTGCGGTCCGAATATTCTGTTCCTAGGAAATGAGAAGTATATAAGTAGGGCCTACACATGTAAAGTCGTCTCATTCGAATTTCGCAAATTTAATCGGGGTCTTCCTCAGGCACTTTCTAGTAGAGATCCCAGCAATTCGGAGACGACTTTACTTATACCGGTACTTGTCATTTTGTGTGTCGTTTTTGTCCAGTATTTTGGATACCAAGGAAATGAGCATGACCAAAACTACGGAGCAGTCTCGGAAAGCCACATACCGGTGACACCGGCTTTCGATGGATTGAAGTGCCTTTAAAAGGTTCAAGGAACCAAGGAGGACATTTCAAACGGACGCTCCTTCGTTGCTGGATCAGACTCCCCGTCATACTCTTTGAGTCATCCTTCGACTCTGTTAAGATTACCGTATAATCTTCCTCAAACGTGTCCAACTTTTCGAATTTCTCTTCAAAGGTCCAAAGCTTCTCCAATAATTGTGCAACAAAACCGAGATCGTCTTATAAATACCAAAGACCCCTTTACCCTTCTGGTAGAAATCATGTCGTCTATAAATATTAAGACGGTAAAATGTCACTCATTGATGACGAAGGATTAAAGAATCCTTGGTCTTTGTACATTGCATATATTACAATGTCTTCACCTTTGATAAGAAGAGTACCGGTTGTCGCATCAGAAAGTATATTGTTTTGTTAAACAAGATACACAGCAGATGATGTAATCTTGTCAATTGCATGATTCACCTTTGAGGTTTAATATCTCGGCGATCGCTATATAGATTTTGAGTTGACTTTCTCTCTTCTCAAGGAAACAACTTGAAAATAAGTACCAGTACCGGTACAGTACAGGTGTACCTTCACCGCAACGACTTAGGCCAAGTTGTTCAAAACTACGTAGTCTTGGCATAACCTAGCCCAGGAAAAGGTCAACGATGTTTTTGCCGTGAGGACCTAGGCTCAGTTGTTTTTTGCTGTAAGGACCTAGGCCAGGTTGTTTTTTGGACTAGACCCAGTTGTGTTATGCTGTAATGTCCAAGGCCCAGTTGATTTTTGCTGTGAGGACCTTGGCCCAGTTGGTGTTTTTTTGCTGTAAAGGACCTAGGCCCAGTTGTTCAAAATATTACTGTTCGTGAACGCAAAATGCCAACGATGATGGCGTCTAATTTGATCGCCAATGATGCTCAGAAATCCTTTCCTCTGTCAGTACTATCTGTGTCGCTGATGGGGACCTGGCAGTAATATAGGGAGGTTTAGGTTTGCCACGAAAACGAAAACGTGAAAACGAGAAGAGGTCGGTGTCCTTGCTGTAAAGGACCTAGGCCCAGTTGTTCAAAATATTACTGTTCGTGAATGCAAAATGCCAACGATGATGGCGTCTAATTTTATCGCCAATGATGCTCAGAAATCCTTTACTCTGTCAGTACTATCTGTGTCGCTGATGGGGACCTGGCAGTAATATAGGGAGGTTTAGGTTTGCCACGAGAACGAAAACGTGAAAACGAGAAGAGGTCGGTGTCCTTTCGGACAACGTCAACAAAAACAGAGGGTAATTCATGAGGAGAGACATTGTCATCTTTTCTTTTAGGACGAAGACCATTTGAACCACAGAAGTCGTCATTTTCTCAACCAATGTCTAAACGACTACTACGTTATCGTTGTCGTTCTCGAAGCGTTATCTGAACCTCCCTAATGTGGTACAGGAGCTCAGAGTGTCCGGCATTGTTGTTACCTTTCCTTTCTTTCCTTTGTACCTTTGCAGTTTGTTCCTAGTCATCTTGATGCAGCGGCTGCATTTGCTTTGTCATTTTTCTGCCGTCATTATCTTCCTGTCTGTCGTTCTATTAAACGTCATAGGTTAAAAATCGTCTCCATAACTCAGACATGGAGGGTATCTGCTCGGAAAAATACTCATATCTTTGGTCTGAAAGAAAGAGCGGCGCATTCTTTCGCCTAAGACACAATCGTGATGATGCTGATTGTCTCACCTGAAAAAGGCTCGTATTCTTTGTAAACAGGCGAAATAGGGAATGGACAAATACCAGAAAGTTGATCAGACCAGAGGCTATAATATGGCAAGAGGTTTGTCCATTTATTCCAAAACTAAGTTTTTGCTCTGGAAACTTAGTTTACAGTGCTAAAAACTAAGGTTTTTCTCGCATAACTTGGGTTTTCTCTTGGAGCTTTATTTCAACTCCAGGGTCCATATTCATAAACGCACTTAAGTCAAAGTGTCATACTTACATCTTTTGTGTTGAACAAAGGAAAAGTGTCACACTTAGACTTAGTTTTATGAATATGGGCCCAGAACTGTAGTTCCAAGATCAGATGAACAAAAACCTACATTCTGCTCGACAAAATCTAAGTTCATGGATGGTACGGCCAGAAACTTAAGGCGTACATGTAAGAAACTTATTCATAAAGGGTGTTTTAGAAGACGAGCAAAAACTAAGTTTTTGTTCATCTGATCTTGGAACTACATGTACAGTTCAGGGTCCATATTCATAAACATACTCCCGAGAATGAAATTCATTCCGATTAGACTTTCTTGCACACCTTGTTGATCTACAAAACTGTGCGGGCGTTTTTCAAGCGGATTATACTTCTGACTACTACTGTACTATTGAATGTTTGACCGTGCTGCGGCGTTTTCTGTGGGAAACGGATTTCGCCGCTAGGGTAGAGGTTGGGGCACCGTAAAAGAAATGGGATTCAGCTTCAACGCCTTACGTTATTATCTAGTCTGGCCTTTTGGTCGACGTCCCGATCCCCGGGGCGGATAACAATCCCGATTTTCCCAAGACCCATCAGGTAAACATTCATACGATTGGACGCCGTGAATGGAAATCTCCCATAGGGGATGGGAAATTGATTCAGGGTCAGTGTAAAATGTGACTCACGTATTGGATGAAATGAAAGCGGACAATCGAATGACGGGTTCGGCCTTGGATAAGTCATCACGTGATGAAAGTGTCGGCAAGCTGTTCACAAGACGTGATTTAGATATATCCCTCGGGTTACTGTACAACATGGAATCACTAAACGGAACGGTCGGATGAGACGGTTGGCGAGCATCGACTACCTCGGAGCGCAATCTATTTCAGCTCTCTCGTATACTCGGCCCCAGCGTTTAATCCCAAGACACGGAGTTATACCCCACTAAACGCCGATATTGTTGTCGGAAATTTGAAGTGTCACCAAAAGACGGCGCTGTGATGACGCCTGACCAATCAAAAGCCACTGTTGACAATGGCGACACTAGCCCGCTGCCTGAATAGGTGTCACTAGTGGTTAAAACTATTGAAATGAAACTGACATCGCGGTCCTGATCAATTTCCCACAAAAAAGGCGTCCATTGTATAGGACCGGGTTTCGGTGTGCTGCCCTCTTTCGTAGCTAGGACCCCCATTGAGCCGATACGTATGTGTTGAATGGTAAACACGTCAAGCCTGTGGAGAGGCACAGGTTGCAATGATCATCCATCCATCCATCGCTATGGCCCCAAAGTGACTCTGATAGCGGTTCACTGATTGGCCTAGTAATTTGGCGCCAATAGGAGCAGTCAGCTGCGCATATTGCCAAACGATGGCAGCAAAGTTCAAGCGGACCAGTACACAAGAAAATCCACGTGATCGGTGCTCGATCAAGAATGAATGGGTCCGCTATATGCATTGAATTGGACCGTAGTTACAGCTATTGGCCAACTTACTGACAGCTGCTATTCCAACAGGCACTAGTGACGCCTATTGGTCATCTTCTAAGAATCGCATGAACCGAAGCAGTTTCGGAGTGCGGTCATTGTCCTGAACGTCGTCGATGAAAAGCTCTGACAAAAAACAATCTGCTTGAAAAAAAGATAATCGGATTTTACAGAATGATATCACGGCAAAATATGATAACACGGTCACATAAGGTGTATTTTTCTCCGTCGATAATTCTGTTGCCGATATTGAAATAGGGATATATTGGCTTTCTCCATACAATTATAGCATTTATCAGTTGTAACGTACATAACAACTACCTAACGGTAGAGAGTTTGCAGTAGGATCGTACATCACCCATTGACGGCAATCATGTTACGCTGCACTGTGTTCTAGACTCACTACCTCACTATGACTCACTTTGTCAGTATGACTCACCCTCAGAGCCTCACTGACTGCTGTGACTTGCTACCTCACTCGATGCCCCCTGTTCCTTGGCTATACATGTACTAACCACTTTCTTTCTACGACTCACTTGCCTTCAAGGCCCGCTTTCGGCAGCCATGTTTCAGACCACTGACTACTGTGACTCACTACTTCATAGTGACTCACATGTATTTCCTCTTCCATTGCAAGGCTACTACTACCCACGACAATATGACTCACTATTCTTACTATGACTCACATGCGCTCCCTCTTTTCATGGCGATCATTTCAAAGACCACTGCGGCAAGCCTCAATCAGTAGTCAAATACGAGCTGTCAGTGAGTTGACAATAGGTGTCACTACGGCCCAATTCAATGCATATAGCGGACCCATTCATTCTTGATCGAGCACCAATCACGTGGATTTTCCTGTGTACATGTATATTGGTCCGCTAGAACTTTGCTGCCATCTTTTGGCAATACGCGCTGATGTGACTGCTCCTATTGGTAGAGAAAGGCCAATTCTCTCCCCTCCGACCTCACCTTCATCTCATCCCGCCGTCCTTACCTGATGCTGAAAAAATCTCCGTATCTCATGATCTACTTATGTGCGGGGTTTCCTATCACCTGCCACGTTTAGACCCTTCTATTTTTTTAACCTGCCCTCGTCATTAGTGGGGACAAAGGGCCAGACAACACCTGGGACAAAAAAACTCGCTGGCGGAGACGCGAGGTTAAAAAATACCCGGCTGGTTGTGGATTCTGATTTTGTTTCCTTGAGTGAATACCCACCTTGCACTGTTGTAGGGACAATCACACGACCTGTAGGCGTGAGGCAATATTTCCTATCATGTAGGCAAGTTATCATCCTGTCTGCAGTTGTCCGATTAATGGAGCCCGGCATTGCCACTGTTTCTCGACAGCCGGCGCCACCGCGCCACTCTCCAACCCCAGGGACTAACTACCTTGCCGGCGAATTGCCCGATTTACCACGTGCATTTTGTAATGTACTTTTGTAGTTCGTATTGCTGCCGCTAGATGGCTCCCTCTACGTCGGCAGTCAAAATACATCTTGGAGATCGCATACCGTGCTTCAAGTCGTCCAAACGAAGATTTTTCTCCATCAAATTGACTTTTCCACACTTAGAGTGACAGAATTTTCTGGTACATGTAAGTCAACGGACAACCCCTAAGGCACTGTTAGCTATGGACGATTGCTAAAGTCGGCGTCAAATCAAAATGTGCATTAAAGTCAAAAAATCGCAAGAATTCACATTTCTTGAAGACTGTATACATCACCGAACATTCTCTCAACCGTCATTTTGCGTTCATCCTCCGGATAAAACTACCTCTTAAAGCTATTGAAACGTATTAGCAATTTGTATTGGCAGCTCTCCCCCACGGCTGCGATATATGTATGTAAATATGAAGATGTTAGCGAAATGGAATAGTGCAATTTAAGTTCATTTCGCTCGAAGGGAATTGTCAACAAAATTTATTCATTCAGAAGTAGCAGACATACGAAGACTTCGGGGCTTGTGTCTTAGTCGTGCATATCCTTATTCAGAATATAGGGGGATGTGAGAAAAAGGGTATCAACTTGCCTGTACTTTTCGGCCTCTTCTTTTTGTGAGCTAGTCACGTAGACATGGGTGTAGATATAGGCACAGACGTGTTGTGGAAGTATCCCACTGTCTTCGGCCCACACCACGGGTCAGACGGAGTTTACGACGTCAACAACAGAGAATGCTGGCGTACGGGGGTGTTTCGTCTTTGTATCAAATAAAAGTATTGTTAGGCAAAAATAAATAAATGTCCGGTTTCTGGTTACCGCGCGCGTCAGCTCTAACTCCTGCGCGTCAAGAGATTTCGATTTTTCATTTTGAATGAAATTGGCGATTTCTTAGACCCCGCGCCATCTGGTGTGAATAAAATAAGTTAACAAGCGAGTCGCTGAAAATCATCTGTAGAATTGCTTCATCATGTCTATCTACTTCCACGATGGTGACCGATAGACAATAGGGAGTTTAAGAAATCAAACGACAAACGTTAACTTTACGACAACGTTATTTTCATACTGCGAATTCGCCAGGTTATATATTGCATTTTCGGTACCGTACAAAAAATAACGTTGTCGTAAAGTTAACGTTTATCGTTTGATTTCTTAAACAAAAATAAAAAACGCATCACTGCATCTTCTGATCATGAATTCAGAAACAGAACATTTATTTCTTTGGCCTTATGTTAAATCATGGCGTTTGTTCGTTTAAAAAACGTCACACCGGTAAAAAAACTGCCACGTCCTTCCCGTTTCTCGTTCTTCTTAAAGCAAACCTGCATTCCAAAAACCTCGAATTCTTCTGACTTCAATTTATTTCTCAAATCTAACTCAAATCAGATACGACCTCTACATGAAAATTGAAAAAAATGATGACAGAGCATCTTGGAATCTAATGGAATGTAATTTGCATGGATATTTTTTTGAAAATATCATATTTCTTAAGCCAGAAAAACTCATTACGAGACATTTATTGTAAAAGGTTTCTGAATGCTATAAGCTCTGACGTTCTTTCTGTCTTTGAAGTAGTATACTTCAAAGTCGGGAGGCTCTGCAGACACAGGAAAAAAGAACTGCCGAAGATGCAAGACGCATTAAGATTGGGGCAATGTATATTGCAGGGGCATGGTTCAAGTTACATACAGTCTGCATCAAAAGTGCATGTCTCATATTTCTTCGACAGGCCGGACCGCACACAGGAAGTCCGATAGTGCTACCGGCGCCTATGGGCATTTCCCATTACTAAACCGCCGATAGGCACCGAAAGCACTATCGGACTTGTGCAGTCGACCCATACTCCACGACAGCGTTGAAATTTTTTGATAATTGGACGAAAATTTTAACACTGCCATCGAAACTAAATCGCCATCTTGAAATCCTGACGTCATCGTCGGCGGGCTAGTCTATCACGTGATGAGAACTTCTTTTTCAAAATGGTATTATTTGCAGAAAACAGTATTTATCTTGTCGAAAATGAGACAGAATAACTTTATTATTACTTTACATCTACTCAACCGTTGCTTGTATCACTCTATACCTTTATACACCTGCATCTTCAACGATCTATATTGTAAGCGTAGAAAACGAGTGATGGGGTGACCGCTTCACAAACAGAAGAATTTCTTCTGTTCCTTCCGCGCGCGCACTACTTTTCAAGATGGAAACCTACCACCGTCACTAGTGGCGATATGATTGACGTCATTGCACATATCGCCACCTAGCGTCAAGTTTGCAGTCGACCCTGGTCGGTAAAACCTCGTTAACGCTCCGCGTAGCTAACACGCCCTAACGGAAACTTTTTTACCTTCAACCGTGCACTGATCTTGGTGGTGGCCGCCATTTTGTCACCTGACCTGACCCTCAGTTGGGCCGTGATGATGACAGGTGATTCCTGCTTGCTATGGCCGATAAAAGCCTAAGCTTTTTGGTCCCCGCAAACCACAACATGATGCCAACGTCTTCGGCAGGACGGAGCATGTGTGGACAGCTTGCTTGAGCCGTCAGCTCGTATAGGACATCAATAAACATGGCGGACGTAAAAAAAGCACCGAGCGTTCGAATTTCATGAAATATTTGTCGTCGAATAGAGTAAACACACATCCATTACCGCCAGTAAAAGATGGTTTCCTAGTCTCGGAGGTAGCCTAGAGTCGTCTTCGGGTGCCGTCTCTAAGTTCGACTTCCATAAAGTTGCTTAGCAACAGAAAGCGGAAGTTATAATCATTGTTTACAAATTCGGGTGATTAGCAAGTTGGCTTCGGTCTTAAACGATTTTCTATTTCTGTTGGTGGGCAATGTTTTCCTACTCCGGTTTTGCTGTAGTGAAAGTCGTTATGAGAACCTTAGGCTGCGGTTGCATAGATCTACATGGTATAGTACGGACTCGCCGGGAAACAACAGGGAGGTTGAGATCAGCGACTTACCACGTATCCTTATACATATGCGGATAGAATTCTGTACAAGGACAAATTTTGTGCACTGTAAAAACCAATGGGCTCGAGAGACCCATGATTTTGTCCACTACCTGGGCACGTGGGTTTGAGATGAGAATGGGTCCATGGTACCCAGAATATTTGTTCTTCGAACCGGAAACGAGGAGGTCCTTAGGTTCCAGTAACCCATAATGACCAGTTTCACAGGTCACTTTGGCCCATCTACTATTGCTGCTCATGGGTGCCAACACCCCACGGTAGCATTCGTAGATGGGCCAAAGTGGCCTATGAAACTCTCATTATGGGTTACTGGAACCTATAGACCTGTCCGTTTCAGGCTCGAAGAACAAATATTCTGGGCACCATGGACCCATTCTCGATTGAACACATTTCAAACCCATGTGTTCAGGTAGTGGACAAAACCATGAGTCTCTCGAGCCCATTCGTTTTTACAGTGTGTACGTTTCGATCCGTATACGTATAAGGATCTGTGATAAGTCGCTGATCTCAACCTCCCTATTGGCTTCACGGTCGCGAACCCTTTGTGAAGGGTGTGTCCGTATACCGTGTTTCTATGTAATCGCAGTCTGGATCGTCCTTCCGGCTCTGCTGAGCTGAAATACACTGCGCATCGGAGTCAATTTAAGGTTTTTTCGCTGGTGATTCTTTCGACGAACAACAGATGGCAGTCGGGTGCACCTCATTCGGGCGCATAGTTCCACGATCGCTTCAAAGATGGCGACACCATTGACTGATCTTGCTTCTCGTTTAGTGGTACGGATAAATGTATGCGGAACGGACATTTCTCTGTGAGCTGTGTCGCGGATATGTGTGCTACCTTGGGAGCCACGGTGGTGTAGTGGTTCGGGCCTCCGACTAGGGGTCAGAGGGTCCCGGGTTCGAATCCCACTGGGCGTGAGACTTTGGGCAAGTCTCTTTGCCTCACTGGCCTCTCTCCATGCAGGTGTATACATGGATGCCGGTCGGAAATGCTCAGATTGTAGCGCTGAATGAGCAGCTCATCTGAGTTCTACTGAAAGGTTTCAGGATAGACCGCGGTTAAAGTGTAAAGTCGGATGACATCTCTACTGTTGTTGATATCAGACTATAAACCCAAACTTTAACTTTAACTTTTACCAGTTTAAGCATTGCATTGAGTGAGTTAGAAGAAATACTTCCTACGTCGTCAGATTGTAGACCAATAACTGAGCGGAAAAATACTACGCTGATATAAGCTTTTTCTATCTTTGCACCTGCGATGCCGTCAGAATCACCGTATTGCCCGACTTGCTATCAAAAATATACCCTGAGATAAAAGAAATTGTTTCGAATTGTAGAAAGATACACGCGTTACTCATCAAATGATATAAATCACGGGGTTTATTGCCTCATTAGTGAGTTAATTACAGTATTGTCATTAATATTCTAGATTACTGAATATCTCTGCCTCTATGTGATATTCGTTTGCGTTGTTCGGTTTGAAAAATCTAGTCGGTTGCACCTTCATAGTCACGGCAATGTGCATTGGTGCACTACATTTATGTGTAGATCTGGAACAACTTGAATTGGCACCAACTGCTTATTCCATCAGCGTGGAATTACCCTCTCACATGTCTTATAATACACTAGTTGTAACCATTCACTTTGAATTGTTGCTCAGGCGATGTAACGAATGATGTTACCAGTTACCAGTTACGGTTTCCCTTGAACTTATGCGGCGCGATTTCAACTTCGAAAACGCCAGTTAACATTTGAACCCAATATCACCGCGCGGCACCATCCCCTAATTCTATTTGAGGCAATTACGGGGTCCAGGTTCGTTAAGATAGCCTGTAATGTTGACTCAAAGTTTATAAATCATCAGAGAATGGTTTTATCTCTTCTTGATGATCTGTCATCCATCATCTCCACTGTCAATCTCTCATTCTGTGTCACTCAATCAAACACCTCACATTCGCCACGTTATTGTACTGGTTCTTTGAAGTCTTTTGAACTGATGCTCAGCAGCAGAGAAGATGCTTTTAGTTGCTGTTATCTTAAAGTAATCAAGCACATTTTAGGTGGCCTAGGAGACCCTTCACATAAGTGCCTCCGGGGAGTATAATTGTTAAAGACTCATCAAAAAAGCAGCGAAAACCCTGGCTGTTTGTGGAATGGGGATCGTAGCTACGATAGAGGGCAGCACACCGAAACCCGGTCCTATACAACGGACGCCTTTCGTGTGGGAAATTGATCAGGACCGGGATGTCAGTTTCATTTCAATAGTTTTTACCACTAGTGACACCTATTGTGGCAGTGGGCTAGGGTCTCCATCGTTGCCTTCTTGTACCAGGGGGCTGTTTCATAATGAGTGACTTAAAGCTAATGGCACCATTAACTTAATGCATTTTCCATTTGGTTAAAGGTACCATATTAAAGCTTAAAGTCACTTTATGAAACAGGCCTCAGGTGATCAGTCGATGTTGAATTAAAAAAGGATGATGGGCCTCGTCAAAGTGTGATAATTTTTCTTGGACACCTCACGCTTTGGCCCAGTTCTACAAGAGCATGGGACACACCCCGAACTTTCATAAGCGCGTCAGGGATCGAGGCCTACTTTGCATTCCTTGGTGACCAGTTGTATAGCGGTTGCGACTTTTTTAGACTGAGAGGCACTCACACAGGGAAACACTAACGTGGAGCAGTACCTTCTTCCTCCATTGCCAATGTGTTTCTCCCCTCGACAGCCAGACCAGAGATCCTAAAAACTGACACATCACGCTCGGCTGATAAAACATGGTTTTAGAAAGAGTAGATAGCCGATGCACCTTCTGATCTCAGATAAAACATCTCATTAAGCCATAAATCAAAGATATTTGACAACGCCAGGCGTCGTCTCCACAATTTTTGTTGTTTTACTAGCGGATTATCATCCCCGACTTGGCGGGCTTATTCGAGCTCACCCCGCAAATAAAGACGTCGCGAAATAAAGACGTTGTAAGTCGTTGTTTTCATGATCTCTAGTCGTTATGATGTGATCTCGTTAGGTGGCGCTGCAGTCTAGAAGATCTGGGGCAGCAGCAAATCAAAAGTCACAAACTCTTCTAATTAGCGACGTTTGTATATCAGCTACGACTCGAGATCATCCTGACGGCCGCAGCGCCGCCCAACGTCTTTCTCGGACGACTCGAGATCATCTTGACGACTGCAGCGCCACCCAAAGTCTTTCTCGGCTACGACTCGAGATCATCCTGACGACTACGGCGCCGCCCAACGTCTTTCACAGCCACGACTTGAGATCATCCTGACGACTGCAGCGCCGCCCAACGTCTTTCTCAGCTATAACTCGAGATCATTCTGACGAATGCAGCGCTGCGCAACGTCTTTCTTGGCTACAACTTCATCCTGACGACTACGGCGCCACCCAGTGTCATTCTCAGCTACAACTCAAGATCATCGATCCTGACGACTGCAGCGCCGCCCAACGTCTTTCTCGACTGGCGCAGTGACTTCTGCGTAGACATCAGCGCGCCTAGTATAACTACGTCGGTCAGTCAGCCCGCACAGCTGATCTAAAACGAGCGAATCTTGTCTCGTCAGTTCGATGAAGACACTCCGTAAAGTTACGTTGTTTCGAGTACCCTCATCTCATAACTCTCAAGCAGCGATCAATCCGATGATGAAATAAAAATCCTTTGCACTTGGCCGCCTCTCGAAGCGCCCAAGTGCCATTGAACCCAACAAAACTAATCTATTTAATTAGGAGGCGTTCAACTCGAGTAGCGCAAAATACGACGTTGGCGAATTGGGGTTTGTTATTTGAGTAGCCGCTGCTATATAAAGCGACCTCTTTTGACCTCCGTGCTAAATATACACCAATAATCAAGCAGGTTTATTGATTTGCTATCATAATGATACGGATGCTGATGGATGGGGGAGGTCGGCGTGAGGATGATGCCCTGTAGCCGCGGCAACTGACTCACTTTGGTCTGCCTTCGCTACAATTTATTCCCTTTTATTAGAAGACCCTGTCAGTCAGTTGTGGAACATGCCTTGCCTCCATCTGTAAAAGGATGTCATTCAACACAAGATCCTCGGGGGAGCATGGTTGATTGTCGCAACAGCTCTCTAATGTATATTTGAGTACACAGAATTGTGGAGTAAGAGGCAGATACTCCAGTTCACCACACTCCCCCTGGTTTTTATTGGAGTATACTTCCTTCGACTTTTGGAGGGCAGATTTGGAGTCACGGACTTCTAAATCAAAAGTTCAAAGTCACACGGGGAAAATGTCATTCCATGCAATGGGGACCCTTGCCGACTTCCTCAATAGGTGTCACTAATGGTTAAAACTATTGAAATGAAACTGACATCCCGGTGTAACGTCGATCAGTTTTCCCCCTATTTCTGTGTTTTTCTTATTGTTTCCCTCCTGACGGATTAACCGGCAACTAACCCAACAATAACCATTCTAGGCCGTGTCTATTGTTCGGGAACACTGAGCTACAGAAACACTCACAGATGTTACACCTGTCCTGATCAATTTCCCACACAAAAGGCGTCCATTGTATAGTACCGGGTTTCGGTGTGCTGCCCTCTATCGTAGCTAGGCTCCCCATTTTGCCTTCTATTCGTAAAGGTATTCTCAAAATCAAACTCAGCTTCTCTTTTACCTTTAATGAACACCATCCTGCTTATGGCAGCTGACTCTAGCCCCGAATTTTGTGTAGTCCTCGAAACACATTGACCAACAACTGATGTCAACATGAATCAAGGTATCCAACCTTTATACACGACAAGTGTACTAAGTAACGCTTTTGAACTCGTTTTTCAACATTCAACCGTCTTAACATTAACGCTAATGATTTTGATCTTAGATCGTTTTGGCCTTGATGTCAAACCTTTGACATCGGGAGAAAGTAAGGCTGCCTTCCATCTCCCTCTAGAGATGGAGGTAAGTGGCCTCGTTGACCTTCGGCTGGTCTCTCAAAGAAATTCGTAAGCAACGCATCCTTAGCACTAGTCGCCTGATATTACATTCCTTTGGTATCTTGCTGGTGAACAGGGTTTCGGATGATTTGCATTGGTAAGGTTGTGAATAAACCCCTTCGCCATGAACGCAGTTGTGTACCGCGCCCCCTTCGGTTTACCCACTCTCCACAACTACTGCTTCACTTGGATATGTTTGCCGCGTTTGGTCAACAGATGGCGCTGAGAGACTAGATCAATGAAAGCGCCGAGCAACCCGTAACCAAGCAAGATCTGAGACACTTTTTCATTGGCTGGATCGTGTGATCATTTGGTAGCATTTAACAAAACAGACAGGATTGCTGCGCCCTTTACCAATCAAACGATAGGAGCAAAAATAAATTACGATAAATTGAAATTGACATAAAAAACACTGACGAATAGTTTATTAATCCAACAGAAGGACATTTTGGTGATCATTTGACCAGCATCATCCCGTTGCTAACGGGCCAAAGAGTTTCTGAAAGTAGCGTGGTGATAGGCTACAAAAATCGCGCGAAACCTCAGCGCCATCTGTGGACCAAACGCGGCGAACATATCCAAGTGAAGCATGCAGTTGTGGAGAGCGGGTAAACCGAAGGGGGCGTGGTACACATCCGACGGGTTCCTATACCGCCCCATATTGTAGTCCTTTTTCAGGCCTCTCGTATAATCAAAGTGCAAGGCCAATGAGGAACCTGCAACTACCGCCACTTGAAGGCGCAGTGAGCAGTTTTGCCTCTGTTTTCGACGGTTTGATATTAGTGAGGTTTCGCAAATCTGACGAAACAGGAAGAACGAAATACGAAATTGGACTTCATTTCCATGACGTAATGTATTTCAGGAGACGGTTGGTACCACAAATATCGCCTGCTGCAAGAGCGTCTTTTAGCGTATGACATTAGACCGATAGAGTTACGGGGTATATTAAACTTTGAAATTTATCTTTCGTTTCCACTTCCTAGATACGAAGTGGAAATTTAAAAATTCAAGATGTACCATAACTCTCTCAGTCTTACATGATATGCTAAAAGACGCCCTGGCAGCAGGGACATTTGTGGTACCAGCCATCTCCAGAAATACGTTACGTCATGGAAATGAAGTTCAATTTCGTATTACGTACTATTTCGTGTTTCGCCAGATTTGCGAAACCTCACGATTACCAGGCCTAGGAAACGACTAAGAACTCTGCTGCTTCAGTTCTTGAACAGACCTCTTTGGAACTATCAAAACCATCTAGTATTTTTGGAACTAGTGATGTCAAAGAACTTTCTAGAAGTGAACTATCCAATTACAGTTCCGCAGACAAGTACGTCTGACATTTTCTAGGTAACTCCCACTGAAACAAGCGCCTAATAGCCCCTATTTGTCAACATGCAATCAAAACACCACGACACGCCATCAAACTGGCCACATCAATGATAAATAAATTTACTGTAATTCAAACTGTCACGACAAATTAATCATATACGAGGCTCGTAATCAATATCTGCCGTCAATCGTGGCGTCCCGTTTACGACATTCGCGTTTTCTTTTTACGACATCGATTTCCATTCTACGCACGGCGCAGCCCATCCGTTGTCTCCGTATCAGCGCGGCGTTGAGTTGAATTATGCAGATTGGAGTCGGAGGTCAATTTTGTGAAATTCTGCCGACAGAGCTGTTCATGTTTTAGCGGTGTCTGAGGAAAATTGCAGCTGGCAGAATTTATTAAACGCAGATGTCGAAAAAATGTAGAAAACAACTCATGAAACGAAGATTGGAGATTGCAGAACCTTGGGGAGCCTTCCCATTTCCATTTTTCCTTTGAAATTTCTCATTTATTTTTCATTTCCCATTTTCTTGGAGCTTCCATTTCCATTTTATAGGAGCTTTCCCCATTTCGATTTTTAGCTCACCTGTGGTGAGCTCTTACGAAGTTTCGGTCCGATTCGATTCTTGGCTTGGCCACCAGGTGGCCAAAACCCAAAACACAAAAAGTGCAATAACTCCTGAAGTAATGACTGGATCAACTCCTAATTTTTATCATAGGTGTATCTAATGAGGATACATGACAAACGTAATGGGTTTGTGATTTGACCTACTTTTCAAGGTCATGTAGTAAGTCAAAGTTCGAAATTTTGCCATGGTGGCACGTTTCGTGGCTATTTGACCTAATATCGTCTGATTTGGTGTGATCAGGTGTCTGTACCTGGAACTCAAGGCTTGCCCGCCATTTCGATTTAACATTTGTCATTTGTTCTTCTGATACATTCACCCAGCCAGGTGAGCACATGGTCCATGGACCATTTCATTGCATCTGACGTTCCTTTTCGCGCCGATGTACTTTGTGTGATGTCAATAACATCGGTCTGTTAATAAACCCAAACAATTTCGACATTTTCACTTCCATTCGGTTGAAATAGTTGTGTAGCATTTGTCACGCGATTAGGTCGTGGAGCTTTCATTCACAAATGTAGGGTGAAATTGAAACGAGAATCAACGATCCTATTCATGTCGTCTTGGGTATTAAATTCCCGACCGAAAAACCTGACTTGTTGTTATTAATTCGGGGAAATTTACGGGGGTGCATGGTATTCCATCTTGGCCTACAACGCTCTGATATCGCGAAGTAGGGAGCGGTGGTGAACTGGCGTTACGCAGGATTCTTATTTAAGCCCTAGTAGGTATCCGCCACAGATTACTGACGACTAGGTACGACTATGAGAAGATCAATGCATAACGCAGGCATGGGACTGCCGCAGGTAGTCGTCAGTAACCCGTGGCGGATACCTATTTATACGAGCCGATTTTGCAATACGACGGAGTCGTATCAGATTTGTCGTGCCGATTTGTCGGGATCGGCTAATCTGTTTAAACGGGACGATTTATTCCCCGGGTTTATTCATGCGTCCCTTAGGACCTCGTGTGTCATTAGGTAGCCTTCATACACGTGATCTAATCTCGCTTCCTGATTGGCCCAGTCCATACGACAAGCAGCCGATGTCGGGTGAAAATAGAACACCCGACTTCTGCATGCGATGTCGCACCGACAAAAAAATCGTATTGAAAGTCTAGTATACACGGTGCGTTTTTGTCGTACGTCTCTGTCGGCCGACACAATCGTATGACAAAATCGGCTCGTGTAAATACAGCTTTAGAGAAATTGTTGTCCGACACGTGGTCAAGTCGTAACTCACTCAAAACGGGTCTGCAAGGATCAAGACAGAGCTAAACCAATGAGCTCCGCCTACGGGTTCTCTAGAAATGTTCCTGGGAAGTCTTAGCGTAAAGTGTAGCAGACTCCCACACTAATTGCCAAGTAATCACCCTTAACCGCTACAGATAACTTAATCTTTAAGAATTGCAAAGAAATTTGGCATCGTGTGAATAAAATTGTCAAGTCCCGTCTCAACCTAACTTGAGCAGACCAAGCGTACATTCCTACACAGTCGCATATCGACCGTGTGCTGGACTTGAGTCAGCTGAGCGGTGGACAGTTTCAGGTCCCCGCCGTGGCCAGGATCAAGGGGGTCTCTGCCGGCGATACAACCAGCCAAGACCTATCATTACTAGGTAGACACCGCCTGAGAGGAGATTTTGGATAATCTGATCGGTGGTTCGGCCGTGATTGATGTCCCTCTCTCGCTTCCTCAGGGGAAGCCCGTAATCCTATATTGATTCGTACAGGAATTCCCTCGGGGATGTTCGGCAAAGCCTGTCTGGATTCGGCAAACTTCGGCGTCATTTTATTTTCAAAGTACGTTTGGACTGTCCTTGCGAACTTTACCAGATGACCTTGACCTGACGTCGACCTTGAACTTTATGCGACTGAAAAGTCATACGGCTACGTACGAGGTTCCAGAATGTCAGAATTGTCAAAGGGCCGTATTCTAGAAGCCTCCTTAACTCTAAGGTCCACTTTCACATTTTGTATTTTGCCCTGCAAACAATAGCTGAAGGTTAACCTTAGAGTTAAGGAAGCTTCTAAAATACGGCCCAAAATGTTGCTTATTTTTGGCCTGTGTATAAAGGGGTCAAAGCATGTTGCTCATGTATGCCAATCTACACCCTTTGTAAGGGCCTCGAAAAGATATTACAGAGTTTAAGAGATCACATGCTAACGATAACGTTTATGTTAACACAATTCTTGCATGTATTTCATGTGCAAAAAATATTGTTAACGTATGATCTCTTAAACTCCCTATTATCACCCTTCCTAAGGTTTTCAGTACTTTCCTCCTGCAACTTGCTGTGTTCCACGGCGCGGAGCATACAGCCTCCCACATCTCTCTCAACCACGTTGCCTGCAACCCATCCAGTAATGAAAGATGAGGTGTAACTACCGGGGTATACAGAACAAGTCACCATGAACAAAACGTCTAAAAACGTATGATTTGTGAAACCGTAAACGCGAATTCTTCAACAGTTAAAAAACAGCCATCCGTTATGAGCGGTTAGCTGAACGGGAATTGTTGCGGCGACACATCGGGTGTCGGATTCAAATTACCCAGATGGAATTTTTCTACGTTTCCCTTTCAATAAACACGAAAACTTGGCATTTTCGATGCGGCGGAGTCTGCTGCAGTACATGAAGCTTATATTGAAGTTCTGCCATGTTTTTCGGAGCGCAACTTTTTCCGCGTTCAAGGATTGTGGTATCGTATATACAGCGTCGTAGCTGAGGGTTTTGCGTTGCTGTAAACTTTAGAAGTAAAGAGATGTCGTTTTTCGTCCTGTTGTTTTCTGGGGTTGTGAAGACGGCATATTTTCTCATTCCTTTGTTTAGACGCCTGTAGCTCATCTTGCATCGGCGTAGAGAAACTAAAAACAACTCTAACTTTGTCACTCGATCCAGAAAGTCTACACTTCGACAATCTCCGTCGATGTTATCCATTTCGACATGGCTGAAAACCACCATAATCAAATTGCGAACGAGAACATCTCACTATCTTTTTCCGAAAGTACTTCACGAACGCGTCGCTTTTTCGCGACTTTTTTCCTCCTTTTTCAGCGGGCATCACTTAACGCAAAACGGCACATCAATTTCCCTTGCAATTGATTTTTATCTAAGACTAGTCGAATGTGACGGTTTTACGATAAGTCTCTTCAACTGAAGATTCGGTAATTTTACTGTAATTTCATATATTTTCCTCAGCAGCATTATCGATGTCGTCTTTGCTAACGGAAGGTGACTGGTTCGTTATACAAATATTAGGCTTCCAACTCCGTCGAATCCGCCTTGAATTTTGCATGAAGGGGTTGGTTTGTGTGTGGGGGGGGGGGGGNGGGGGGGGTGTCGAAACACTTCTGAGTTAAAGCTGAACTGCATGAACAGAAACACCACAGCGCCGCGGTATGGTGGTCTATAGAAATGCAAACGCTCTTCGAAGTACGCCAAGAACGTGGTAGACTACCAAACGGAGCCCGGTAATTGCCACTTTTTCTCGACAGCCAGCGCCACCGCGCCACTCTCCAACCCAGGGACTAACTACGTTGTCGGCGAATTGACCCGATTTACTACGTACATTTTGTAATGCATTTTTGTAGTTCGTCTTAGTGCCGTGGCTCACCCTACGTCGGCAGTCAAATATTAACGCATTTTGAGATCCAATACCTTGCTCCTTTAACATGGACTTGCAGCCGTCATTCTGACGTCATCTCTCGATGTGACGTCACTGACAGACTCGGTGTGACTACAGTCGTGAGTGGCGCCACCAAATAAGCTGATGATCTCATTTTGCAAGGCATGAAAGATTGTAAACTTGCATTAATAATGACTTTCTTCATTTATAATTGTTTTGTTAACTTGCTTTTCCTCATCCTGGCGATCAGATTTCAGAAGGAAATGCTTCCAGTGATCTCAAGGATTACCAGAAAAGGAAAATCCATTAGGACATTTCTCTATTGCATCAAAGATTCGAAATTCTTTGTCACCTGACGTCCTCTGTGCAGCACAGATAGTGAATTTGAGCGCGTAGCCTACGGAGGCTGAGGTCTAGTTGCTATAATGGCATTTTTGAACCTTCTGCGTTGGAGGAGATCCTATTCGGTCTGTTATTTGGTTTAGTATATCCAGAACTTGTGATGCGTGTTTCTGCGTTTTAAGAAAAGCTACGAACTGTGTGGTCATGGCTGTAGGCTACTTTTATGTCAAACTGCGTAAAATCCAGGTTTGGTTAGTTTATGACCCGTGCTGACTTGATTATATCTTACATTAAAACGCACCAATCATACATGTGACCCATACTGTAATGCACCTCTCATGTTCAAGTCCTACAGCGCAACTTCACAATAACATAAAAAGTTTATATCATAAACGTTATACGTATGACCACCACTGTAATGTTCATATACATGGAGTGATTATCCATCCAGATGAATATTATATGTGACCCCCACTGTAATGTTCAAGTTCAAGAGCGCAACATCACAATATCAGATAAATCAAAGCAAAACAAGC
>NMRB01000410.1:190325-200823 GCA_002633025.1 Notospermus geniculatus
ATTGCCACTTTTTCTCGACAGCCGGCGCCACCGCGCCACTCTCCAACCCAGGGACTAACTACGTTGTCGGCGAATCGACCCGATTTACTACGTACATTTTGTAATGCATTTTTGGAGTTCGTCTTACTGCCACTAGGTGGCTCGCTCTACGTCGGCAGTCAAATAACGCATTTTGAGATCCAATACCCTGCTCCTTTACTTTACACGGACTTGCAGACGTCGTTCTGACGTCATCTCTCGATGTGACGTCACTGACAGACTCGGTGTGACTACAGTCGTGAGTGGCGCCACCAAATAAGCTGATGATCTCATTTTGCAAGGCATGAAAGATTGTAAACTTGCATTAATGATGACTTTCTTCATTTATAATTGTTTTGTTAACTTGCTTTTCCTCATCCTGGCGATCAGATTTCAGAAGGAAATGCTTCTAGTGATCTCAAGGATTACCAGAAAAGGAAAATCCATTAGGACATTTCTCTATTGCATCAAAGATTCGAAATTCTTTGTCACCTGACGTCCTCTGTGCAGCACAGATAGTGAATTTGAGCGCGTAGCCTACGGAGGCTGAGGTCGAGTTGCTATAATGGCATTTTTGAACCTTCTGCGTTGGAGGAGATCCTATTCGGTCTGTTATTTGGTTTAGTATATCCAGAACTTGTGATGCGTGTTTCTGCGTTTTAAGAAAAGCTACGAACTGTATGATCATGGCTGTAGGCTACTTTTATGTCAAACTGCGTAACATTCAGGTTTGGTTAGTTTAAGACCCGTGCTGACTTGATTATATGTCACACTAAAACGCACCAATCATACATGTGACCCATACTGTAATGCACCTCTCATGTTCAAATCCTACAAGCGCAACATCACAATAACATAAAAAGTTATATAAGTATAAGTATATTCATAAACGTTATACTTATATGACCACCACTGTAATGTTCATATACATGGAGTGATTATCCATCCAGATGAATATTATATGTGACCCCCACTGTAATGTTCAGGTTCAAGAGCGCAACATCACAATATCAGATAAATCAAAGCAAAACAAGCTAATCAATAAATGTAATGAGTAAGAAAAAAACGTTCCATCGGCTGTCATCTGTGATCTAATAAAAGCATGTCTTAGAAATCACATGCGTACTTTGTCTTATCGCTGAAATGTACTCTTCCCTCCTTTGAGAAACTGGATGCCATGTTTGGGTGCTATTTCAAGAGAAGGAGATTAGATACAGTGATTTTGTTCATAGATAATTGCATGTCGGTTCTCCTTCTATATTTCCAGTTGTATGGGGTATTCAAACTTTTCACCCACTCCTGCGGTTCCTGGCTAAATATACCTATACACGCTTCCTAAAAAACAACAGGAAGTGACGTAAATGGAGGAGGCTGCCATGACAACCATGCAAACATGGAATTTCACTTTCTCACGGCTCACTGATTTGGACGCAGTTTCTTGGTAGGCCTAGTTTTTTAGATCAATGTTCACATTATGGTTGTCAACAAGTACTGACATGTAATTCAATGACACGCTAATTGAGTGTGTTGTTTCATTTCTTTGATGATGATCATGATCAGCAGCAGCAAATCCTCCATTTACGTCACTTCCTGTTGATTCGAAATCTATTAAAAGGGGGCAGCACAATTATAGGAAGCGTGTATACGCCAACAAATCACTGAGGTGCGGTTGGGGCAAAACGCCGAGTCAAACAATGTTGAGTTCAGTTGAGCATTCAAAGATGGCAGTCTTCCCGTGGATTGTAAACTACTAAAATCGGAATGAACCTTCCCAGAGCTTTCGAGATATATCCAAGGCTCTTCGTCAGTAGAGGCCACTGCGCATGCGCGGTGACCTCAACAAGTTGTTCCAGATTTGAGCCAGTTGGTGGCGCCCCGTCACGATTTAGAGTTTCTCAGTCCGTCCTCTATACCTCATCTACGGAACCAGTCTTCCTCCTTTGCTTTGAATTTTTCATCCGATTGCTCCAACTGGTAACAAGCCATTGTTTCCCATCTTCTACTAATTATTACGTAACTACTACCCCTTGGTCGTTGTTGCCGTCGCTATAGGTAAAGTCAACAATGAGTTCCAACCCAGCCTAAACATTCCATCATAAATCCCCGGTCTGTTATGTCTCTCGATTTGTTCCAATCATTTCCTTGTATTATTCTAGTATTAGATTCACTTTTCCAATATCCGAAGGAAAACACAGTTAAGTACCGCACCTGTTCTAAAATACACAATATAAACTTATAATGGAGAATATTACAGATATACTTATGTAATATTTTGTGTCTGTTGATGGGGGTATGACCTTCAATATCGACGAATATATTGGCTGGAAAAGCTATTTCAGGGCTGATTTTTTTCTGTACTAATAAAATTGTGTATATTTTTCATTATTCCAGTATGATGAGATAGAAAAGTGTCCCCTGTTTTGTTGGGAAATGAATTAAGAAGCGTGGGTATAACGAATCGTCCCAACCATTTGAAAGTTTTTTAACCCGGACATTTTCATCTACGGGCTACCTTTTATTACCATCAAAAATATCAGAAATGAAGTGATCTTGCGCCATACCGCCATTTTTCCTGGGCATTATGGGAATGCTGATGAAAGCAATGACAATCTCATCAAATTTGAGTCATGACGTTACTGAACCTGTCTTATGAAAAAATCGCAGCTGTCGTCAGCTACGGCTATTACATGACCAATCGCAATCGTTATGTGCAATTGTTTCCGCCATTTTTGTTTTGATTGACAAGTAAGTGCCCGGATAATGGACTTCACGACGCACCGTATCAAAATCGACACATTGGATCATGACGTCCCGAAACAAATCAGCACGCCGCCAAAGAGATTGAATTTGATTCTGTCCATTATTTTTCCTCCCAGTTGTTGACACCCGATGAATGAAAGCGTAATCTCAGATTCCTACTCATTCAGAGCCTTACGAACCATCCGCAATTAGACCGTTTGATGAACGGAGATTCAACAAAGATAGGCCATAATGAAGCTTTGCGAATTGGCTCTTCTTGGCCTGTGACTAATTCAAAGATAATATCACGTTTGTTGACGCAGCGGATTGTCAGTTGCTGATCAGGAGATGTCACATGAGAATTGATTTTGAAATTAATTATTGCTTAACCCTACCCTGACTGAACGGGAAGTTAAATTGTTATTGCTGTTTGGATTCGGACAGGAATAAATCTAGTCGTCTGTCTGTCTGTCTGTTTTTTCCCTGCTGAGGGCTGTCGACGCCTTACCAACAGCCACTTTCATAGAGCCTTTGGTTCCTGTTTTAGGCGTGCTCTTACCCCACCCCAGGCTCAAACTGTGATATGAATCCACAAGTCGTCGAAATGGCGGCTAAGCCATAAATATCCAGCCGCAGTTTCGATTGTTATCAGACGGCGTCGGCACCTGATTCGTTTGAACAATAAATATTGACCTGGTGATCATCCATCATTCGTGTGATCTTCAAAAGCTGTCACCCTGTCGGGTGGATATTAATTTATTGGAGTTTTATTTGCGTCAGGTTCTTCAGAGGCTGGGAGGAACTCACCGGGTGCCGCAGCTTCTCGTTAGAGTTTAAAAATGGGCGGTCTTGTTCTGACAGTTTATAAAATTGGAATATCTGTTCAGCGAATGTAGGTCACATTCTGAAGGTCAACGTATGATACTTGATGAAGTAGGCTTACATCAGTTCACAGGAATCTGAACAGACGTTGAAGAGGGGCTCTGAAGGGGCTTTACAGGTTGACATTGTGTCTTGAAGCAATTCGCGGCAACTAGCTTTCCGGCGATGGAAGCAACTCGGAGTGACTGATCAGTTGCCGATTTTGTCGACCTGAGCGCGCTTGCGTCTCCGAGCAACTGCCGGACCCGCTAGTTGCGCGAGTTGCTTCGAGTTGCCCATGTTCTACTTTTCGGCGACTTCTCCCCAGTTCCACTCAGATCCGCCGACCTGCGCCTGCTGTTCGAGGTAACTGTCAGTTGCTCCGAGTTCCTCTCAACCGCTGAAATGTCGACCTGCGCGTGGTGGTTTTTTGATCAGCGACGGACCCGTCGAGTTGCTTCAAGACGCAATGTCGACCTGTAAGCCCCTAGAACGCCTTCCATGACAGTGTCCGCTTCATTGGTGGACACTCAAAAACAGAGAGAGACATGTTTATCAGTCTCCCCCGTTGTCNATAAAGGGGCAATTAGCTCGCTGTTCCTCCTGTCAGTATAATTCCTCCAAGGTCATAGCAACAGGATCCTGGAACCAACATACGCTAATTCACGTATCCCACGAAATCTTGAGAATGCGCTCGTCCCTAGGTCTCTAAATCTGAACCTGGGTACAGTTTGTAACACGAAAGTGGACCCAGGGTACAATTTCACTTGACGACATCGAACCTGGGTACACTTTATGTGTACCCAGGACGACAATAACCCCTTCAGCTTTACCAATGTCTGTTCATATTCCTATGATCAGTGTCATCGCCGTCACGGAGGCGTCCATGTAAATCCCGTGTTATCTCGAGATTAACGTTAATTGCCGTGAGGTCATTACGGAAGCAGTCCGTGCCCGATCATAAATTGCGACTACGATACGAGTAAGTTGATTCAGTATCGAATTTCTGTCACCGGATCACGTCGCTCTGTAGTAGGTTTTTCGAAGCGATGCAATCTTTTTGAGAAAAGGTGACTTTAGTCATTCATGCTTTGAATATTTGATGGCATCGAGTGCTTAGAAATACAAATCAATGAAATTAAACCCGTAGCTGTTGTAGAAGTGAGAGGTGCAATTCCTGCTCGGGTCCAAGCCAATAGGTTGATAAATTGAACCCTGCCAGTTAGCCTATCTTTGAAAGATTTTGAGTAAGACCGATTCCTCCCGAGGTGAAACCGAGCACACCCGAGATAGTCATTCACGTAACGTCCTAAAGCCATGGCCCGTAGCTAGCATCATCAAATCTCTAGTGTACGATTTAATTTCGGTCATGTTCTTTGGAAACAAAGTGGGGGATTAATCTTGATCAATGTCGTAAAATCCTCGGCTCTTCCCGGAGGTATGACGGAAACGCCCGAAGCAGTTCCGAATATTCCCCGAGGAGATCCGAACCTTTGGCTCCGGTTGGATTGGTGATCAACAACGCCATCGGGCAGATTTACCCAATTCATGTTCATTCCGAATCCCACCGAAGCGTTGGCGGGATGACCCGAAGCGTCGCCTACGGAAATTCCCGAGGCGGAGAAACAGTGGCAATGGCTGTTCATTCACGATAAATTCTCATGTCATGGCCGTGGGCAGTTAGATGTTGCAGTGTTTGGCCTCGCGGTCTTTGAAGTTGATCCTGTTAAAATCCGACACTCACGTTCGCCGTATGACGAAATTCACTTCAGCAGCATATAGGGTTCTTTTTCTGCCCTCTTCATACAGTTCACATGTCTAAGCATATATATATATACGTGTTACCGGGGTTCTACTGTACATGTAAATCCCATGGTAATGCACACTTGAACACAGGGCCAATTCATAAAGGGTGTTTAAGACTTAGACGCGTGTAACTTCGTCAAATGCATGGTGGAAGTGTGTGCATTTACATGTAGTTAAGTTACACACGTCTAAGTCTCAAACATCCTTTTATGAATTTGGCCCTGAGAATAAAACTTGGTCCACACTCCTCTGTGCCACAGAACTGAATGAGCTAAACGTCGCCAGCGTTCCACAATCCCTATCAACTCTGTTCTTGTGTGACGAAAAGATTACATAACCATTTTATGACTTTTATCTAACTGGACAAACTAATTTGCGACCTATGGACTATGTAAAGTATTGTAACAAAAACCTATCAGATCCGTTGATTTTTTTCAAAATATCCTCCTCCAAAAGTTCATTCCGGTGACAAACATCCGATTTTGGACCTTTATGATCGCTCTCAACTCTTACCTTTTTCCCATAAATATGATAATTTTTGCAAAGGAACAATGCAGAACACCTTTGTGACTGTACCACGCCCCGAGCAACACGTGTCTCTCTCGCTCCCTCGATGTTGAAGAGATTCCTCTTGTGATAAGCCTCCGCCTTTGGCAACTCGACGACCATATTATGCTAAAGTGCTAAAAATTCTGTAAATGCCTTAAGCACTTTGAAGATAAGTGCCTTGGAATGCTTCTTCTTGTTCTCATTTGTAAGTAGTTTTTGAGTAGTCACGTGGTCTCCGTCTCCGGAAAGGTTGTCCGCCTGGGGAAGCGTCTAAAGAATGATGGCAGCTTTTGATATTTCGGTGTGGCTCTAGGCTCTAGGTGAGACAAAATTCGGTGACAAGGGCAATGACAGTCTTAGTCGTGCTCATTGTCTTGACAGCACTAGCCCTGGGTCGTCGGAGACTTGAAACAGTCGTGACGAATAAAAAAGCATCGTTTCAGCGGTGCCCTTGGTGGCAGGCAGATCTACCTGACTAGACCTATCTCAAATCTACCAATGCTTGCCTATTCAATGGAAATGGACGACTCGCTTCTCATTTTTCACTCCTCATTTGACATTCAAAACCAAAATCAGAAAAAGAACGCCTATAGGATGCTAATGCTCGTTCTTCATGTTACGGATGATTAGTGAGGTTTCGCAAATCTGACGAAACACGAAGTACGAAATAGGACTTCATTTCCATGACGTTAATGTATTTCAGGAGATGGTTGGTACCACAAATATCGCCTGCTGCAAGAGCATCTTTTAGCGTATGACGTTCGATAGAGTTACGGTGTATATTAAACTTTGAAATTTATCTTTCGTTTCCACTTCGTTTCCACTTCGTAGATACGAAGTGGAAATTTAAAAATTCAAGATGCACCATAACTCTTTCGGTCTTACATGACATTCTAAAATACGCACTGGCAGGAGGGACATTTGTGGTACCAACCATCTTCAGAAGTACACTAGGACGCTCCAGGTGTAGAGTTCAGCTATTACCTCAATCATTCATACCCCCACTGATCACTACCTTTTGTCACGAATCCAGGCTACAAGCAAAAAAGAGCCAAGCGTTAATCTCTCATTTCGTAACCTTTCAGCAAGACTTTGTAAAGTTCAAAAAATGCTCCGTACAATATACCTTCGTAATGGACATAACTGCCAACGGCCTGAGATAAGTAGCTTACATGTCGGAAGGACAAAGGGTTCTTAGAAAGAACGCATTCATACACCCTTCGGCCTTGCTAGAGGTCACGAACAACATTTTATGCCTGGATGCCTTTATTGAAAAGTTTTAAGTGCTGCTGTTTTAGATCCCTGCAGCCAATCAGTGAGCAGGAATTGAATTTTGATTTCGGAAGCCACCATATCTGGCGGCGGCGCCACTGTCAGCCTCGTTCTGGAGTGATTCGCAGGCATTTACTCCTACACGTCCTATCTCACTGTGGAAAATCTCAGACTTTCGTTCCCTGTCAGTAGTATCCCATAACCAGATAACTCCCCCAAATCCTTTTATACATGTTCCTACGGTCACATCTTCACTGAGTTCAGGTAAAGAGTGGGTTTCTCCTCCCTTGACCTTCACACAAGCAAGCCACATTCCGTGTTCAACGGATTTCCGGCCCCGATCCCCAAAAGAGCAACCAATCACGGCAAAGCTTGCACCGACCCACGTATATGACGTGTTCCCGGTAATGACGTTGACCAATCAAAATTTGATGAAATGACATCGTTGATATTTTTTCTTTCGTGAACGACGAAGAAACGAGGCTTCTGATTGGGCGCACGAGAAAATCCCAAAGGGTTGAACACGGAATCTGGCTGCTTGCTGCAGAGTGTTGGAAGAGGTTAGCCGATTTCTACACGATGCATTATGCAGAATGTACGGTCATCGAACAGGGCCTGTGTGAGCTCCAAATCGATCTCGTCATGTACCGGTGCCATGAGCCTTGGGGTAATATATCAACAAGATCAGATTTTCTTCCTGTCACATACTGCGAGCCTGCACGCCACCGGTCATCTTGACCCGTCTTACCACTCCCATTAGACATTCCATCCATTATAAGTGCCTCAGATCAAATTAACCAATGATGTTCCCCTGATGGGCCCTCACGTCACTTGCCGATATTAATCCAAACCAATCTATCGAATCTCTGTTATCAATCCGCCATATCACGTTATCATCTGACCAAATCAAGCTGTTATTAAAACATTCCTTGTCCACCATTTTGCGCATGAGTTGATCCGTTGTTAGTGTCGCCGATAATATGATACTGACCATCTCCGCTGCTGCCGTGCGCCAGCGAATCTCGCTCCCCAGGCCCTATTATTATCAGCCGGTGTCTTGTAATAAAAACATTTGGCTGCCTATTTCTCGCTTGAGTTGATTCGTTGTTAGTGTCGCTAATGAAATATTATGACCATTTCCTGTGCGGCCGTGACCCTACGAAACCTACAATTGGAGGCTTTTCATGACCGAAATAAGGAAATGATCCACTAATCACTTGGGACAAAAACCTTGTAAAAATGTGCAGAATGTTTTCGCTCCGGATCAAAATGATGATCCATCAACAAAGATTTCAGCCCTTTCTGAGTTGGCAGACGTCAACCGATTTGAGCAGACGATGGCGATTTGACCAGACGACGTCGTCTGGCGCAGTCTGGCTTTAGCAGACGACATCTTCTGATCTGAGCAAACGACATCCTCTGATCCGAGCAAATGACATCTTCTGACCTGACTCGGAGCAGACGACATCTTCTGACCTGAGCAGATGACATCTTCTTCTAACCTGAGCAGACGACATCTTCTGACCTGAGCAGACGACATCTTCTGACCTGAGCAGACGACATCTTCTGACCCGAGCAGACGACATCTTCTGACCTGAGCAGACGACATCTTCTGACCTGAGCAGACGACATTTTCTGATCCGAGCAGACGACATCTTCTGAGCCGAGCAGACGACATCGTCTGACCTGAGCAGGCGACATCTTCTGACCTGACGACATCTTCTGACCTGAGCAGACGACATCTTCTGACCTGAGCAGACGACATCTTCTGACCTGAGCAGACGACATCTTCTGACCCGAGCAGACGACAGCATTGTTTTAAAACTGAGCTCCGAAAACAAAAATCACCATGCTACTACTTTCCATGTCGATGAATAAAAATACAACTTAATGAATCAAAAACCGCCGCCTTTTATTACGATATAACTGATTGCTTCAATGCGTTATGAGCATCAAATGACGCCGCTTTAAAAATGAATACGATTTATTCTCAGCTGCGTATCACGCAAATCAAAAATGCCAAAAGTTTTATGACAAAACTTATCAAAGGACATAAATGACTGTTTAGGAAAATTAGCGTTTCATTTGATTAAGGAAAGCAATCATTATCTTTGTTCGATTTTCATTGGCATTCGTCACTTGATGATTAGTTATTAATGAGAATGCAGTTATTCTCTGATCAGCTAGGGCGTGAAACATCCACCTTATTAATGCTGATAGCGTGTGTGGAGGTTTTCTTTTCAATCATAATTTGAAAACAGGATATTGCAGTTGCAGCCATTTCGAGGCTAAGTGCGGAGTTGAAAACGCAAAAAGTGTCACATATGCACGCATTTTCACTATTGGATGAATGAAAAGAAATTCAGTTATGAATAAAATTGCGTGTTGTTTCTCTTCGGCTTCTTTTAAAGTTGATTGCTTTCACCCGGGCTTCTATCCGCAGAAAATGAAACGGTCTTTGCCAAGCGAGGACTCTGATTGGTTTTTTTAGCTACGCTGGTCTTTAGCCAGCGTAGCTTTACAAATGACCCTTGCTCTCTCCGAGCCACTAATGGCTTTAACGTTACGAGAAAGTAGTGCCAAACAGGACCCCGTCATCTTGTCACATTTTTCGTGACGACCTAACTACGCCAAAATTTGTAATGGAGAAATGACTTGAATACGAAATCACCAGATAAAAATACACTCACGATATAGTCCTAACCTACTGGCCTCAAAAATCACCCGGATTTCATGCAGAATTATCTTCTCAGAGTGTGCCTTTTCAATATTTGTCTTGATTTGATCACTATCTCTCGACTATCACGATATTTACGCATTTTTGTCAGTATCATTTTCGCGGATCAATACCTTATAGAGTGTGAAGTCCCGCCCCTCTGTGACGTCTTGTGTGGTGTCATGAATTTTTAGACCGTGGACACGTGTTCTTGTTTATATTTTTGGACTGGCGGGGAGGCATTTCCACCCAAACTACTGGACGGAATTTCATAGAACTTTCACACAATCTGTATGTACCTCACAATCTGAATGTACCTATGTCATTTGGACCAATATTTGGGTAATTATCGCGACTTTGCAAGCAAAATTCCTTCGTTGACATGGAACTCTGTATAAATCGATGCCCGAGACATGTGTAACAAATGAGTCATGAATAAATTACATTCAATTAACATAGGCCTCGTTCGTCTGCTCCTGCAAATTCAAGCGGCTCAGAAGCGTGCAGATGTGTGCTTTTCAAAGCGTTTCACATACC